>JAAAKG020114210.1:0-15330 GCA_010014905.2 Druon quercuslanigerum
TTCTGCATACTTAGAGGATGAAAGGAGGGTGTAGTGAGAACCTCGTTAGATCCTCATAGCCTCTCCATTCAGTGCTCTTCCGTATTCCGTTGCGCATGCGTCATCGAGTGCGCCCTTATTTTAAATAGGAAATAAATTTCAATTAAAATGTTATTAGCCATTTTTACCTGAGACGTCAAATTAAGATGCTATTCAAATTTAAATTTGTAAAATATAAATAACTGATAGTTAAATTCTACTAATATAGATTGAGAATGTGGAAATTAGTAATTATGTACTATTACCCCATTAAGGTAACTGTCGACATCATGAATACTGACGTTTCAAATGAAAATGTCTAATAACAATTTAAGCAATTTAAGCGTCGATGGCGGAGTCGTCAAAAAACTGTTAGGTCTATTATTTAATGTTGAACATCGAGCACAACCATTCTCCTTGTATGCCTTCATTGACGTAATCAATAGCAGACTGTTATCAATGAAACCTCCAAAATTTGTGCATCGCATGCCACGCTCTGTTAAAGAGCTGGTTCATTGGAAGGCTTCGGAACTCAAAATGTGGCTTTTCTATTATTCGATTCCAGTTCTTCAAGGAATACTTCGCGAAGATTACTTTCAAGACTATCTTCTTCTAGTAACATCAATAGCACTTTTGAGTTCTGAATTAATTACGGCACAAATGATCCAAATCAGTCGCGACTTTTTGAATACTTATGTTAGAGAATTCGAAAAATTATATGGATTGCGATTTTGTTCAATTAACATACATCAGATTTTACATTTTCCTGATATCGTAGAAACACTTGGACCATTATGGCTGTACACTTGTTTTGAGTATGAAGATTTAAATGGTCAATTTCTGAGACTCATTCATGGTACTAACCACATTGATAGCCAAATAGCCGTTTCTCAAAATCAATTCATCTCGATGACAAAGCTAATGGAAAATTTACCCAATGGCGAATTAAAACAATTCTGTCAAAAGAAAAAGCGTCAAGTAAAAATCAACGAACAAATTTCAGACCATTGTTACAGCGTTGGAGTTTACAAACATGTTACAGAAATGCCAGAATTACTTCAAAGGGCACTGCAAGATTTTCCAATTTATAGAAATTTCAGGGTATGCCTGTTTTCAAGACTGTTAAAAAATTCAAAATTATATGTAGCAGAGACTTATAAGCAGGATAGCTTACAAACTTATTCATCTGCGGTTCAGTATCTTCATAACAATGAATTAAAATTGGGTATCGTTAACTGCTTTCTGAAAGTTCATAATTGTAATTGTGAATTGCAAAACTGTCAATGTGGAGACTCACATTTTGCAATTTTGCAAAGCGAACTCATCTGTCGTGATGCTTTTCAAGCTCAAGGGGACAGCTTCCAGCATAATAGTAAATTTTTCCTACAAAAGTGTGTTGTTTTCGAAAATGCAATCGCTATTCCAATTGAAAATATTACGACCATTTGTGTATTCATCCGCTACTTCATATTTGTATCATATTGTTATTTTCCTTCTATATTACAATTGTCTAATACTCAAAAAAATGTCTTAAAATATTAAATTTTTTGAAATAAATTACAACTTTTTTCACTTTCTTATAGTTATACATTGAGTTCAATATATTTAAGTTTATTATAGGTATGTCCATTATAATATACTTCATATATCGCATATGAAGGTTTTTCTATCCATGTATCTTCAAAAAAGTCAAAAATTAATGCATGGATAATTATTGAATTATCATTATTATTAACCAAACTATTAGGTTTACTGCAGAGATCATAGAGGTTTAAATGAGGGGTTGATAAATATTTTAAAAATTGTAAAGAGGGTCATAGAGGTTGAAACGAGGGATTCAAAAACTTGGAAAATCATGAGGAGGGTTAAAGAGGTTGAAAAGAGGTCCAAAGAGGTTCTACGATAAGCAAAAGAGGATGTCGAGGGCCACGGAAGTGCAAAAGAGGTTTTATTCACAGCTATAGAGGATCAAAGGAGGGCCTATATTTCGACTCGGGTAGAGTTCGTAGACAATCTTATAAAGAACATAATAAATCGATATGGTATTATAGATATTAAATAAACATTACGGCTAATTTCTTAAGATAAAATAAAATGGAAAACTTAGATCAACTATTTCCCAATAAATATTTACGTGTTAAACTATTCTTTCTACAGTAAATTTATATTTCGTTTCCAAACTTTGTTAGACTTAGCAATGTGGCTACCTTTTTTGATTTCATAAATCAAGTTAAAGGTTGAGTAAAGTGCTTGTCGACTTTATACTGCAAACGTCCTTAATATTTAAAACTTGTTACCCAATACAAAAATCCTGTTTCCATTATTTCCTCTAGTTTACAGTAGTTTGAATATAAAATATGCCCTAAATATTACTTATGCTAATTTTTACGAAACTAAAATAATAAAGAAAATAATCTTCAAAGTGAATAATTTATTTTTTATTCACTTTCATAAGTATTGATATTTTTATCTTTTTAAAGGAAGTGTGCGTACGAATACCTTGTTTTTATTTACTTTGCTAATATTATTAGCCCCATTTTATTTGTTTCTATTTATTTTATTACCTCCAGTTAGAGTTTCTAGCGAACTCAACATTTACTTTTTTAGTTATTCATTTTCAATATTTATAGATTTATTTGCTTAGGAACGAAATACAATGTCCTCTAAATTTTGAGAGATGTGTAATACTTTCCTAACTAATCTTAAAAATGAATTGAAGTTTACCTCGCATTTGTTTACATTATGTTTCTAATGTACGTCTATTTCAAGGACATTGTATACAAACATAGTTGTATTCTAACGGGCTAAATAGCGCGGTTCAACCGGGCTCCGAAATTATCGTCCCTCACGTGCTCGGTCAATGCTATTTGAATGATCCTATTTTGTTAACGAATAATTCAATTAGGGTAAAACTTTTCTGAAAACTTAATTATATCCTACTAAGCATTTTTATTGCTGAAAGCTTGGACTTACTCAAAATTCCCTCAATAAGCGAAGCGTTTGAAAATTGTCTAAGGTTATTTTGATACTGATTACCAAAAAAATGTATAACTTTTTTATTTACTAAAATAAATCAATTTTGAATGGCACATTATCTTAAGAACAGTTTGAAGGATATTGTGTTTAATTTTTATCTTAAATATAAAGAGCTTTGTCTTTCGGAGCGAGTTGAAGTGAAAATATTTAGTAAATTTTATGGTCTGAAAATGGAGTTTTTTTTATTTTTTTACAGTAACGGTAAAAGATACAACTTTTTTTTCGAGAGAAAAAAAGATGTGCTATGAAATTTTCTACAGAGTGATGTTTTAAAAAGTTAAATTTTCGAAAACTGATTTTCAAGTCATCAGGGGCCAACTCGAGCGGCCTGAAGCGGCTAGGGAAATTTTATGCGTGGTTATAGAATCCAGAGTCTCAATTAAACAATAAGTTTTTATTTGAGCATCAGTTGAAGTAAAATTTAAACCACAATTAAACTCAAATAACTTGTCATGATTGAAATCAAACTTTCAGCGCGTTTTGTTTTGTTCAAAATTTATAATTATTAATTGTTTATAATTTACTTTTTCGTAATCAACAACCCCGAACACCCCCAAGTACAAATTTTCAAGAGAAAACACCTAGTAGAAAATGTCTGCCTCAAAGTATTTAAAGCAAATGCTCAAGACATAATGGGATATATCTCGTAATTTCAAATTGGCGTAACTTGGTAAAGAAAAATGGTAATTGAACTCTGCGACTCTCAATTTAAAGAGAATGGGCAGTACTATATGATACAACTAAAGCAAAAATCACAAAAAATTTGGTGTCTTCTGTAAAAGTAGCCAAAAACGCCATTTTTTGGGTACATAACCTCAAATATCTTAAAATCCTGACGTGATGCGCCAATTCTGACCCCGGATTCGGATTCTAGGTAAAAAATTTCTTCGGAAATGACCCTCTACTTTCCATCAACAAGACCATGTTGGCCTGTGTAATCATTATTGTTACAAACAATAAATAATTCTTGAAATAGTCTAAATTGAACTCGAGAATAAGCCACATATAAATAAATTGACGAAGTAAAGATTTCTTAGTAGAAAGAAATATTTTTCCCATTAAATCTTAATTATCCGATTTAAACGTCTCTTTTTATATCATTTCTAATAAAATTTCACATCAAACTGTCATGGCTACGTTAAAAAATTTTCTATTATTTGATTGAAAAGAAAAATTAAATAAAAGTTTGACTTTTTAATGATACGGTTGTTTACGAATAATTTTATTCCCTCAAAAATACCTAAAAACATGAAACGACTATCCAACAACGATGTGCAGAGGAATGCAAGTGTTTAAAAATTGTAAATTGTAAATTGTAAATTGTAAATTGTAAATGTTGAAACAAGTTTATATCATTTAATATATTAATAAACGAAATTCTGTTGATTTTTCACGGCATTACCAGTCAATTATTTTTCAATAAGATATTCTTATGAAACGATCACATTTGATAATTGTTTAAATTAACCTAATGAAAAAATGCAATATTGGGCTATATTTTTGAGAATTTAAACTTTGTTTTTTCAACGTAATGAACGCTATTATTATACTATATTATACTATATTATATATACTATATTATACGCTATATTATACTACACGCTATTATGCATTTTTACGCGATTATTATTCTTTATTACGCGCGATGGCATGATTATTACGCGTTATTAGGTATTATTGCGCTATCACAATATTACTCTATATTTTTACGTCATTGGTACGTACTATTACGCATTATTGCGCCTAATTAGGCGATGTTAGGCGTTGTTGAGATATATTACTTAACAATAACGCGTCATAATTGCGTAATAATCGCGTAATAATGCTTAATATTTACGTACTAACGCATCATAATCGCGTTATAATTCGTTATATTAGCGCCATAACAAGATACTTAGGCATTATTACGCATTTTGACGCTAAAATTACGCATTAATACGAGACTATTACGCGTTATCCTGCATTATTAAGCTTTTTTTACACGAATGTTACAAACTATTTAGCTATTTTACGCTATTATTAAGAGGTTGTCATGCGATTATTACGTATTCTTATGATACTATTACGCCGTTTTGTGTGTTGTTACGCATTATGACGCGATTCTTATACGTGATTATGCCATAATATGCAGTTAATCTGAGTTATTATGTATTACTACGTAATTGTTAATCGTAATTACGAAATTATTGCGCATTAATACGTAATTATCACGCGTTTATTACTCGTCATATCGTGTTATCACACATTATTACGCTAATATTACGCATTATTACGCGTCTATAGTGCGTTATAACTCATTATTATGCTTTTAATACGTGTTAATACGGAATATTACGCATAACAGTATACCGTCTGTGATACGCAATAACGTTTAATGTGCGCAAGTAATCACGTAATGGTCACGTAATAATGCTTTCAGATCATGCACTAACCCTTCATAATCGCGTACCAATGCGTCATGTTAGCGTAATACTCGCGTATAACCGCTTGATAATAGCGCAAGTATCATATAATTATGCTACTTGATTAAACATTAATACGATTACGCAATAATAAGTTATTAGAATGCGTTATTGCACAATGATACGCTATTTTTTCATGAATATTATAAATTATAAAGCTATTATTATGCCATTATTACAAGATTTCCAAGCGACTATTACGCGTAATTGCGCATTATAAAGCGATTATTGCGCGCCATTAGTCCTAATATTAGTCCATTCGCATTATTGCGTGTTATTATGCATTATTACGTGATTATTACCCGTGATTGAGCATTTTTACGCAGTTAATACGCATTATTGTGCAATAATACGCAAGTATTATGTATAATGACGCAATTGTTCAGTATCATTACGCATTATTTCACGTTATTAAGCGAAAAATAATTGTTATTACATGTTATTATACATTATTACGTTTTATTATACATTATTACGCTATTATTACGCATTAGTCCGCGGGTATAACGCATTATTATGCTATTATTAAGCGTTGAATTCCCCCTAGCGACTCAAGATTGGTTTCGATTGAACTCAATCAAAATGTTCTGGAAACATACTGAAAATTTTATTTTTTTATTATTTTTTCTTATATGAATATAAAAATGTGATCTCCTAAAAATATTAACTTTATATTCCTTTATTCTTAAATTTTTATGGGATAATAAACGCTAAGCTGAGAAATTTTCCGTGGTGCATAATTTTTAACTTTTTAGTATAATGCAATTCCTAAACAAACTCTAGCAACCACCATAACTTCATAGGATTTTCCATAAACTGCTACAGGGCTTGCTAATATGTACAACAAACATGCAGATCTAAAACTCACAGTTCTTCCGAAACTGTCAGACAACGGTCCAAATATCAAGGCGCCAAGAAGTTTTCCAAAAGACAGTGCAGCTTGAACTTTAGCTTTTTTTTGCTAAAAAATTGCAAATCATGTCTCACTGAGAAGCTATATTCATGATTATTATTACTATTTCTTCTTTAAATAAAACTTTTATTTGGTGAGAAAAATTAATCCTACTAAGTGTTACTTTTGAATTCATTTTTATACGTGGTCCACAAAAATAATTTTTTTATATTTCAAAGTTTCACCCCCTTATTTTATGTCATTTTGTGAAAACAATTTTCCCTAACTAATGAAATTCTTAAACTTTAAAAAGTATCGTAAAACTTTCACAAAGATGATGTAAAGCTATCGCGTGAACAATTCTAAGAATGTTATTGAATTAATAAATTCAGCCTTAAATATTAAGCAAGCATAAAAGTTTTTTCCTTCTGATTTTCATGAAAATAAAATAAAAATATTTAGCTGGAATTATATAACAACTTTTGAAATACTATAATGCAAAATACTGGCCTTAAAATAAACATTTTTCCTTTTTCATCCTTAATCATTTATTAAAAGTTAGTTTTTTTTTCGTAAAAGTGTTAAAAATTTCTATTAGTTTAAAAATTATAGCGAATGTTTTATGTGTAAAGCTTTTGCTAGTGAAAAATAATAAGAAGTTAGAACTATACAAAAATGTTTTTTGCCGAATTTAGATTTTTTCGGTGTGCAAAAAACATGTTTTTTTAGAATCAGTAATGTGCGCTTGTTTTGGAAAAAGCTATAATACGAAAAAAAATTTTTATTAAAATTTAAGAAAATTGAGAAAACGAACGATAAATTTGCAATGCGATAACTTACGATATGGTAATTGTACACTCGATCTGTAAAGCTGATACGATTCCTTTTGAAATTAACCTATTAATCCCCAACGTTACGTAAACGAAACATTTTAAAAATGATTTTTTTTCAAAATACGTTATTGATTGAAATGAATTATTTTTTGCTTCACCTTGTTCCCAAAAGAACTGCGATTATGTTTTGCATAAGACACTTTGATATAATCAAAATGGGTATTTTTTTTTAAATTGATGATATAGGCGGAAATTTGGGATTTCCTCTACTATGCTTTCATCGATTTTATTTTCCGACGCAGAATACAATGATATTTTTATATTGTCAATTAAAATTGAGCTGACCTAAGTAAATGAGATATAACATGATATTTGGGACAGTGTTTATTTTTTTTGAATGTGTGACCTGGTTATTATTGTTGCGTCTACGCAACGTTGCGTTGGGATTCCCAGCGAGAGTGTGTCAATGTGCCTTCAACACGTCACCGAGGGTCACTTAAAAAAATAAAAAATAAAGTTTTTGGTCCAGCCTAGTGTCTGGCCGACGATTGTATTTATTTCGGGTAAAGGGAGTAGTAGGAGAAGTTAAGGAAGGCGTAGTAGGGTAAGCGAGGAAAGGAAATCAGATGAGGGCGAAGTAGTGGAAGCGGGGGGAAGTGAAAGAGGGAGGAAGGGATTGGGGTAGTAACGGGTTTATTGGTGGGGAGGAGGTGAGCTTTTGTTAGGTGATGTGAGGGGAGGTGCGACGTCTGATAATGAAATCGAGTGTGATGGGATAGAGTGGAACGGGACGAGACAGGACGGGATAGGATGGGATGAGGTGAGGTGGCATGAAATGGATTGAAAAGGATTAAATGAGATGAGCTTTGATGGAATTTGATGGGATTTTATGGGACGTAATTTGATGTGATGGGATGCAAGGGTATGTGATGTGATAGGATAGGAGAGATTGGGATGATATGGGACGGGATTTTATGGGATGTGATGGGATTTTATGGGATGTAATGTTATTTTATGGGATGGGATGTGATGCGATAGGAAAGGATTGTATGCGATGTGATGGGATGTTATGTGATCTGATATGATGGGCTGTGTTAAGGTGGAATGGGATTTGATGTTATGTTATCGTATGGGATGGGATGGGATAGGATTGGATGGAATGAGATGGGATTTTATGTTATGTTATGTTATGTCATGTTACGTTATGGTATGGTATGGTATGGTGTGGGATAGAATGGGATAGAATGGGATGGGATTTTATGTTATGTTATGGTATGTTATGGGATGGGATGGTATGGTATGATATGGTATGGTATGATATGGTATGGTATGATATGGTATGGTTTGATATGGTTGGTATGGGATGGGTTGGGATGGGATGGGATAGGATGGGATGAAATGAGATGGGATTTTATGTTATGTTATGTTATGTTACGTTATGGTATGGTATGGTATGGTGTGGGATAGGATGGGATGGAATGGGATGGGATTTTATGTTATGTTATGGTATGTTATAGGATGGGATGGTATGGTATGATATGGTATGGTATGATATGGTATGGTATGATATGGTATGGTATGATATGGTATGGTTTTATATGGTTGGTATGGAATAGGTTCGGATGGGATAGGATACGATGGGATGGGATTTGATAGGATGGAATGGGATGGGATTTTATGTTATGTTATGGTATGTTATGGGATGGGATGGTATGGTATGATATGGTATGGTATGGTATGATATGGTATGGTATGATATGGTATGGTATGATATGGTATGGTTTGATATGGTTGGTATAAAATAGGTTCGGATGGGATGGGATACGATAGGATGGGATTTGATGGGATGGAATAGTGAGATCTGAAAGACATATTGGACAAAGTAATAGGACACGAAACCCTTTTTGTGTTCGCATGCCGCCTACTTTGACTAGTTTCTTCTTCAAATAAGCACAGCGAATTATTTTATCTATATCAGGGGAAAATGTAAACTTTTTCTACGAAATCAGAAAAGTTGAGGAAAAAGTTTGATATTTCATTATCGTGATTGTTCAGCGCTAACTTGCTTTTTATAGCTTGGTACAAATAGACGAGTCGAGTCTAATCTTTTATAGAGACCTTTATCTTGCACTTTTGCACTTACTATACCTCGGCTACGATGGAAGTACCAGGTGGATCCATCTCGTAACTGAAACGTTCACAGTCGATCACCTGCGGCCTTTTTTCAGATTTAATTTTTGTAAAAGCTTCTTGAAAGCTCATTCTACTCAACAGACTATAGTTTCTCATAAAATGCACACAATATTGCACTCTCCCCGGGCTGAAACACATTTTATAAAGATTAAAAAATATTGCTAGTTAAACTTGGAATTTACTACCATAGAAGTTATAGTACTCAACTTTATTCAAAAATTTAATGATTCATAGTAAAAACCAATTTTTTTATTATGAACCGTATGGTGTAGTCTACAGTGTGAAGAAAATCTTCTTTTAAGTTCGAAAAATAGATTTAATTTAATGCGTACCAACTTTAAAATCGAAGTTTACTGAAATCAAGCTGCAACAAGAGTAAGACTTTTTCTCACGTTTCAAAAAAATCTACAAGTGGCTGCTAGGTCTTTTCAAAGTTCCTGATTTAAGGATGTCCCAAGTGTATAATTTCTGAAGAGAATCCAATGCGTAAATAATGACAAATATTAGACATCAAAATTGTTTATTTAAAAGTGATTATTTACATATTTTTGTTTTTCATAAAATATTAGGAAACAGTTGTGATTTTTATTTAAATTTTATTTACAAAATCTCATTTCTCTATGTAAATTATTTAATTAAGAAATAATATGTACCGTTATTTTTGGTTACTCACTTTTTAAATTAAATAGTTTACTAAGTAATATCTAATAAAAACTTAGTGTATAAAATCGTAAAGCACCTTTTAAGGAATAGAATGGACTTGTGAAAATTAAAATTGAATGGAAACTATGAATATCGCCTAACGTGACAGAAAAAAGACACAAATGTCGCAATAACTAAATATAAATAACCAATTGCCACTAAGTTGAATTGTTTCAGTTATGTGAACGATCAGATATATCAAAACGCACCGCCCAGTTAGTTCGAATTTCACACACGTGACACTTAGCAGCACAGACGTAGATACTCATGGCACACGTATAAAGCGCGTTCGTTCATCTTCTCCGCCCCAACAGACATTGGTGGGGATAAGGGGAATTGGAAATAACCGAACTGTTTTCATTTCAAGGGTTTTGACTTAACTAGAAGTTAAGTGTAATCTGAGCCTCTTAGCAATGAAGATTTTGTGGATTATTATCCTCAATTATCACTTTTTCATTTTTTTTCATTGATCTTCTCAAGTAAATTATTTACAAAATTTATGTATTTTTAAATTACTTTTATATTGTTTAAATCATTCTTGTTAATTTGATCAATGTTGTTTCCATAAAATATAGAAAATGAGGTGTATTCTATAAATGCTATGATTAATTTAATGAACTTGGAGAACACATATTTTTATGTAAATTGTTTTGTTATAATTTGAATAATTTTTTTTAAAATACACCTTTTTACCGGAACAAGCTGGAAAATCGTACTTTCTTGCTAATTTTTTAAACAAGGTTTACAATTTAAGCCTCAAGCTTACATTAAAAAAAAAAATTATCAATTTGGAAAAGTGCATTTATTCTTTTTACTTTATTATTTTTTTTTACTTATATTACTTTATTACTTTATATTATTCTTCAAACACTTTATAATTGTTTCAATGCAACTTTTGACATGAAAAATCGATAGAAAGGTTTTTTCGCTATTTTTTTCAATAAGCTCCATTAATTTCCCCCAATTCTTAATTTTGTAAGCGTAATGCTAATTTTTGAAACAATTTTTATTTTTTCGAAACAATATTATCTTATAAAATCGCAAATTAATTATATTTTCTAAATTCTATGGCCTAATAATAAATTTGAACCTCTTAGTTATGCATGTTTTCGTTATTTCTAATTATTCATATTAAATTATTTAAACAATAAATATACAATTAAAATAAAAAAATAAACACTTCACTTTCCTATGCTAGACCAAATCATATAGAGAAAATCATTAAATCCCGATATTGCAAGGAATTAAATTGGTTAAACAATAAATGTGCGAGTGAAATATAAATATTCATTCTCCAAATTTATTATATAGACCATTGCTTTCATAAAGTACTCTTAATTTGCCACTATAAAAATAATATTGTTTAAATAAACGAAAATTATCTAAAGAATTAAAAATTGATTAAAAAATACATAAAATCTTGTAAATTAGTTCCATTCATGAGGATTTATGAAACTATTGAAGATTTCAACAAATCTTCTTTCTACCGCGGTCGCGGGTGACCGTGAGTCCGTGTACGGCCCTGAGCTTCTTCTCGTGTACCTGCACGTCCACTATTCAAGTGTCCTAAGCCTAGGCCTGAGGTCGGGCGAGGGGAGATTCAGTACCGCTCTACCTACGGTTTGGGTTCCTACCCCTGTATTCCGCTCGTCTCTATTTCTTTTATATTTGAGGCATTGTGCATTTTTAAATTAACATCTATGAACAAATTGTGACTGTCTTTTATCTGAGTATCTTTCGTCAGTGACTAAAGGTACAATAAACTGATTATTTAATGTTAAAACGGTGTTAATTACTGATGATCTCTGCTGGATCGTATACATATAGCATTTCGGCATTTTTTAATAGAACTAGCTGACTTTTTCCAGTTTAAACTTTGCACATTCGGTCCTTTGAGCCGGATCTCATATGGATTATGCGATAATAGTAAATTGCCGTGTTTTTTAGTGACAGTAACAATTAAAACGTTGCTCTCCGCCAAGGGATCAAGCGCGTCGGCGCAGTAGCGCGAGGACACACGCAGCAGGTGAGCAGGCCATTCATCGGCAATGGCACACTATGCTGCATCACACCGGCAGATGTACCAAACTATAGTGTGCAGTGTACAATAAAATCTTACGCGTGGCGTTCAGAGCGCGCCATTTTGTTTCGAGACGAGTAACTGTGTGAGTAGTTCTGTGCCAATTATGTAATCATTTCCATCACACTTTACTGTACTCCTCTTCGAACGAATCCAACTCTAAATCCGGATCCATGAAAAAATATGTAGCTCCCCCTAGTCCTCCCACTCATTATCCTGCTTCCACTCCTAATTGACATCCCTGCAGATTGCACTTCAAGAGGAATTGTACCATCACGGTTATGAGATCATCCAATTTGGTGGCAGGGTCCATCTTGTTTGGCTCAATCACCGGAGACTTGACCTAATTCAATAGAGGAAATCGACCCTGCTATCAGTCGAGAGGAACGGAAGCTAGTACTTTCTGCTTACTTTCTGTCTACAATTTTTAGCACGGCTCCCCAAGAAATGTATTGACGGAAGTTCATAGGATAAGTTTCTGCCATTCTTGGATGAGGACGGCCTGTTAATTTTTGGGAGGTCGTCTAGCTCATGCCGTTCTAGACTATAACGAACGATGTCCATACATTCTTCCAAAGGATTCTCGATTAACAACTTTAATCATTAGGAACAGACATAAGTTTATGATGCACGAAGGTTCACAATTGGCTTTTTCCTATATTCGGAGAACTTACTGGATCTTGTCGGAATGCTCTACAGTAAAAAAGGTGTTGAGTCGTTGTGTGATGTGTGTTCGGCATCGAGCACACATCTCAGTGATGGCTCCTTTGCTTATAAGGGTTATATTATCATCTTCGTTTGTTGTGCTACGCGGGCGATTCATTTGGATGTCACTTAAGATGCTAATACAGATGCATTCATCGCCGCTTTTAAAAGATTTACGGCTGATTGAGGAGTTTGTTAGACTTTGTCGAGTGACAACGGTACTAACTTCGTGGAAAGTGCCAGTAGCTCCACATTTCGGTGGAATTTGGGAGGTTGCAGTTAGTTCCGACAAATACCATATTCGGCAAGTGTTGGGAAATTAGTTTCGAGGAAAAGACAACATTCCTTGCTCAGGTAGAAGCCGGTCTGAGCTAGAGACCGATCACTTTCTCCTTGGGTCTCCTCTATTCTCAATAATACGTTCACTCCGTTTGCACGTTGGCAACTCCTGACGCAGATGTATAAGACTTTTTGGAAGAGATGGTCTTCCGAATATCTGCACGAACTACTAGTTCATTTAAAATGGCAGAAGCAGAAACACCCGTAAAGATCGGAGATCTTGTACTCGTAGTACAGGAGAAATTACCTCCTATAAAATGGCCTATGGCCCGGGTAATTATGGTCCATCCAGGCTCTGATAAACAAATTTGTTCAGTGACTGTGAAAACTGCAGCAGGTCAATTAAATCGACCTGTTGTAAAACTTGTTAAACTTCCTGTTTCTGTTCCAGATTCACCATGAAATATATGTTTTTTCTGTGGTGATTTAGACTTTCGCGATACGTCACGAAGGTGTGTGTAATGTTGAAGATTTCAGCAAGATCTTCTTTCTTCTGCACGTCAACTATTCAAGTGTCCTGAGGTCCGGCAAGGGGAGATTCACTACCGCTCTAGTCTCTACTCACGGTTCGGGTTACCATCACTGTATTCCGCACGCCTCTCTTTCTTTTATATTTGTAGCATTGTGCTTTTTAAAATTAACATCGGTGAACAATTTGTGACTGACTTCTTTCTGAATATCTTTAGTCACTAATTAAAGGTACAATAAACTGTTTATTTAATGTTAAAATGGTGTTAATTACTAATGATCCCTGCCGTATCGTATACGTATAGCATTTCGGCATTTTTTAACAGAACCAGCTGACTTTCCAGTATAAACTTTGCACAGGAACAAGTAATAAATAAGGGTAATATTCGGCTAAATCCTTCCTGCACTTGCAGGGTATAGTTTCCGAGACACGATGAAAGGGGCTGAAAGAGGTGTTAACTAACAAGTAATGCTGATGGTATTAGTTTTTTCATTTTTTATATTAGTTTTATTCATTTTTTTTTTGGAAACTCAACAAAATAAGCACTAGGGTGGTCCAAAAATTCATTGCAAAATTTTTGTTCACTCTAGAGGGCAAGTAATTTTTTATTTTTTGAAATTCAAATATTAACATGTGCCGCCGAGGACCATTTTGCCAGCCCCACCACCCACGCAAATTAAACTTTTTTGAGGCCAAATATTTAGTGCAGAATTTGATCAAATTTGTTCAACCAAATTTAGAATTTGTGTATCACCGGATGTACCTGATATCTCAAGAAAACACTGGCGTAGCCAGCGACACGTATCGCTGGCCCTAAAATAATCAAAAATCAATTTTATATGGGTGCATTAACTTCGTCTTAATTTTTTCAAATTTGTGCAACCAAATTCAACCCCTAAAAACTACCCTCTGTGAGAAAAACAGCATAGTGGGGAAAGCGAAACATATCTCTGGCCCCGGCATTATCCACAATCAACTTTATATTTACGCTTTTTTTTTGTCTTGATTCGTTCCAATTCGTGAAACACTTCTACCCCTAAAAGTACCTCCTGTCTGCAGTACAGTATGGCGGGGCAAGCGAAACGTATCTCTGGCGCCGAAATTATTCATAATCCACTTTATATGGGCGTATTATTTTCGTATTAATTTATTCAAAGTTGTGCAACCAACCTTAACCACTAAAAACTACCCCCTGTGCAAAAAGACCATGGCGGAGCTAGCGAAACGTTTCTCTGGCCCCGACATTATCCAAAATCAACTTTATATTTGCGCTTTTTTTGTCTTGATTCGTTCAAATTCGTGAGACACTTCTACCCCTAAAAGTACCTCCTGTGTGCAGTACAGTATGGCGGGGCAAGCGAAACGTATTTCTGGCGCCGAAATTATTCATAATCCACTTTATATGGGCGTATTATTTTCGTATTAATTTATTCAAAGTTGTGCAACCAACTTCGACCACTAAAAACTACCCCCTGTGCAAAAATACCATGGCGGGGCTAGCGAAACGTTTCTCTGGCCCCGACACACATTAGGGATATAGCAATAATTTCGTTCAAAACCACCTACAGGTCGCAAATCTGAACCAAATCAAACAAAATTAG
>JAAAKG020114221.1:0-15330 GCA_010014905.2 Druon quercuslanigerum
GGTCGGAGCAGTGTTGCGGAGTGAATGTGTTATTTAAATAAATAACGCGAGAATTCCAGATCAATCTAAAAATTTTAATAATGGTGTAATAATAATAATAATAATATAAATTCCTTGTATTCTATGAGCTCCTTGAATTCTATGAATTTCTTGAATTTATGAATTCCTTGAATTCTATCAATTTCCTGTATTCTATGAATTCCCTGAATTATATAAATTCCTTGAATTCTATGAATTTCTTGAATTTATGAATTCCTTGAATTTGTGAATTCCTTGAATTTGTGAATTCCATCAATTCTATGAATTCCTTGTATTCTATGAATTCCTTGAATTCTATAAATTTTTTTGAATTCTATGGATTCCTTGAATTCCGTGAACTACTTGAATCCTATAAATTCCTTGAATTTGAATAATTCCTTAAATTCTATGAATGCCTTGAATTTTATTATTATTTTTATCAATAATTAATGGGAAATTTGATTAAGTAAGAAAGCAATGTTTGCGATTCCAGCGAGTTGTTACGAAATATGAGTTTTAAAAAATTTTGGTTAAATCTAAAGTTTAGAAAGTTTTATGCAATTTTAAGCCAAAAAATTTCTGGGAATAGTCGAAACGAAATACATAATGGTGTGTGAGAGAGAGGGAGAGAGAGAGAGAGAGAGAGAGAGGGAGAGAGAGAGTATCCCACCACTTCCTCAACAAACCCATCACGAGCAGGGTATTCCAACTTTCAGTGATAATAGTATACGATAATAGGGTATATATATATATTTAAAATAAATGTTGTAATTTGAATAAATTGAATTAAAATACGCGAACAATGATATTCCCAATTAATAACATTTTCTAGCAAGAAAATTCCCGAATTGGGAATGTATAAATTTATTACATTTTTATTCCCGAATTCTAAAACTCTCGAATCAAAAAAATTTCAAGTAATAAAATTTCTGATTTATAAATTCCCGAATAATCAAATTTCAGGAGAGTGAAATTCGGAAATAATAAATTTCCCCAATAAGAAAGTTTCCGAATATAAAAATTCCTGAAATGGAATGTTTTAATTGAATATAAATTGTTTAAATTTTTATTCCCGAATTCTAAAACCCTCGAATCATAAAATTTTCGATTATGTAATCAAATTCACGAATAATATAATTCCCAATTATAATTATAATAAATTTTGTATATATTCTAAGAAACAAAAACAAAATTTATTTGATTCTAGCGAGCTTTAACAAGATTTGAAAATTTTATAGTAAATAATTATTTTATAGTAAATAATATTTTATAGTAAATGATCAAATAAACTTATCTTTTCGGTCTTCTGTTGAATATTCTAGCTTGACACCATTGAATTTTCGCGGTCAGAACTTGGATAGAATTTAGAACGTAAACAATACTAGTATATACGTTAAAGACTCAAAAGATACTGATTTTTTGTCGAGGTCCACCGTGAATTCAAACAATTCCATAAATTCCGTGAATTCCATAAATTCCATGAATTCCGAAAATTTCTTAAATTCATTAAGTGCCATTCATTCCATGAATTCCACGAATTCCACGAATTTCATGAATTCATCAATACCGTGAATTCCATCAATTCCATGAATTCTATGAATACCTTGAATTCCATCAATTCTGTTATTTTCATTAATTCCATCAATTCCGTGAATACCTTTAATTCCATGAATTTTGTGATATTCATGAATTGCTTGATTTTGGTGAACTCCATGTACTATGCGAATTCCTTGACTTCCATAAATTGCTAGAATTCCAAAAAATTGTCGTGAATTTCTTCAATTCTATTCAAAAATGTTGCAGAATTCCAATCATATGAGGATTTTTTCTCTCTTCAAAAATAACCATACCAACACAAAAAATTATTTTAATTAGAAAACCTTGATGAAATCATTTATATCCCTTGCAATCATTAGCGATTTAATCATATCCATAAATCTTTTGACATTCCTTGATATACCTTAGAATTCCTTTATATCCTTAATATTTCTAAGAATTGCTTGAAATTTAATTTAATCTTAATTATTCAACAAATCTCACTAGAAATCCCTTGAAATCTTTGAAAACTGTACAAAATTCTTTGAAATCTCTTAAAATCCTTGAAAAAAGTGTAAATCATTTCAAAGCCCTTGAATATAATTTAAGTTTTATTTATTTATTAAAAATCTTTGTAAAAACATTGTTTATATCTATAAAAATCAGTGAAATCCTGAAAACCTTGGAAATTTAATAAAATGTATAATATAATATCTCTTTTTGTCAAAATTCGTAAATGTGGTGAAATGTCTTGAAATACTATATAAAATCTCTTAAAGTCCGGAAAATGAATAAAAATCCCTTAAAATTCAATTGAATTTCATTTATTTTACCCAGTTTTTTGGGAAATTCTTTGACCTTTTAGGAAATTCTACGAAATTGTCTCGTATCACTTTAAAATTTTGCTTATCTCTTCAAAACTTTTGAAATCCCTTGAAAACTTTGTAAATCGTAAATATCCATTCAAAAAATTATAAAGCATTCAAAAGCTCTTGAATTTCATTTTAGTTAAACTTATTCATTAGATTTATTTTTAAAAAATCGCTTTAAATGGCTAGAAATAATTGATATCTCTTGAAATACTTGAAAATTGAATAAAATTTATCAATTTTATTTTATTTGTTTTCCAAAGTTTTCTAGAAATTCTTTGAAATCTTTGGACATTCTACAAAATTCTTTCATTACGTAAAATTTTTGTTATCTCCTAAATACCTTTAAAATCCCCTGAAACCTGTAGAGATGGTAAAAATCCATTTAAAAAGTATAATTTATTTCAAATCACCTTAAATTTTTTATATCTCTTCCAAGATTTAGAATAATTTAAAATCTCTTGAAATGTTTATATATTGTAAAAATCGATTTATAAAAGTATAGATAATTTGAAATCCCTTGAATATAAATTGAACTAAACTTATTCTTCAAAGTTTTCTGAAAGAAACGTTTAAATCCCTTGAAATTCTGGGAGATTTATTAAAATCCTCAAATCTTGTGAAATTAAATTAAATTGTACCTTCAAATCTCTTAAAATCTCTGGAAGTCGCTAGAAATATTTTAAAAAGTTTATTAGAAAAGTCTTCATTTTCTAACCCCCATTTCTCTCCTTGCCCATTTTTTTCTTCTTGCTACTGGACTGCGAACTAAATTAATAAGACTATACAAAAATTCAACTAAGCTTAGCAGAAGATTTTTTTAAATATTTTTTTTCGGGATTAAAATACAACTGTCTTGTATTAAATTCTTTTTTCTTTATACAAAATTCAACAGTTTTTTAAAAAATTAACTTCTAGTTGAAAATGTTTTCTTTTTTAAACTTAACATTTTTCTCAGTCGAAAATTTAACACTTTTGTTAAAAATTTGTCTTCCCGGTTCAAAAATTCATCTCTTTTAGTAGAAATTTATTCTTTTATGTTTACAACTACAACTCTTTGGTTAAAATTTAGCTGTTTTTGGTTAAAATTCAATTATTTGTTTGATAAATTAAACTATTTTTATAAAATCTAATTACTTGATAGAAAATTAACTTTATTGTTAAAAATCCATACTTTAGAGTTGAAACTTTAATCGTTTCATACAAAAATTGCCTTTTTGGCTTCAAAATTCAACAATTTGGTTGATATTTGTCCCTCACTACTAAAAACCTTTTATTTTTTGAAAAAATGTGCAGCCTTTTACAGATTATAATATTTATAAAAAAATTAATTTCCTACTTTTTTTGTTTTTCCACTTAAATGCGAACTGAATTAATAGAACCAAATACAAATATTTAACCATTTCAGGTTAAAAATTGTATTACTTTGTTTAAAAATCTTTTTTTTTTTGATTGAAAATCCAAAGTTGCATGAAGATCCCGTAACTTCCACTTGACAACAATTTGGTTATAAATTAACTTTTCTTATAAAAATTTATATTTTTCGATTAAAAATTCTACGGTTTTGTATAAAGATCTTTTTTTTTTTTAATTCCAACCATTTGGATGGAAATAAATTTTTTAATTGAAAATTCATATTTTCGGGTTGAAGATGCCAGTGTTTTCTAGAAACCTCCTCTTTTCGACTTGAAAATTTCTCGATTTATTGGGAAATTCCTTTTTCTGGACTGGAAAATCATTCTGGGTAGAAAATTGAACAATTTTGAGAATTCAACTTTTTGGTTTAAAAATGTATCTCTTTTAGTACGAATTTCGTCTTCTTTGTTTAAAAATGCAACTGTTTGGTTAAAAGTTATTCTATTTCAGATAAGGATTCAACTATTTTGTTAAAATTTTGTCTTTTACAGTCACATGCAACTGTTTTTTATTTAAAATAAATATCTTTTTTGTCATATCCAATATGTACAGTTATCGTTTAGAATTATCCTAGTTAAAATTAAAATCGGTTACGGTTGAAATACCCTATATCTAAATTTTTTCTGAAGAATTCATCTATTTAGATTAAAAAGTAAACAGTTTGGTAAAAAAATCAACTATTTAGTTGAAAATCACTTTTTTTGTAGAAAGTTGACATTTTTGTGTTTCAATTCAACTATGTTGTAGAAAATTCGTTTTTTGGTTTAAAAAGTTAACAATTTGTGAGAAATTTGCCCTTTTTAAAGAAACCCTGTTTTTTGGGGTTTTTTTGTTGTTGAAAAAGAAACTTTTTGCTTAAAAATTATTCTCTTGGTTTACATATATATATTTATTTATTATATTTATTATATTTATAATATTGGTTTAAGTTGCTTGGTTTATTCTGAGGGAAACTTTCTGTAGACTTTTTCTAAATTGTCAAGATATTGAAAAAAAATTCCTAGGCTCTGTCCTCGGATCAAACTTTAAACAAAAGTCGCTAAATTTAAAAAATGCGTAAGCACTTAAATTTTTCGAATTCATTATATGTCATATTTTAATCAAGTCTAGTAAAATGTATAATACTATGCTTATTTTTAATTTTTTAACTAAGGTTATAAGTACAGCCATTATTCGAAATTTTAAAGACTATTATCAATTAATTTCAAAAAATTTTTCTTGGTTACTTCTTATAAATGAATGAGGGAGGGGGGGGGGGGGTACATTAAACAATGCACCATTTCAATCAATGAAATTAAAAAAAAAGTAACTGCTGATTTTTCATAGTTAAATGTTTACTAATTTAGAATTGTAGAGCAACGAGCGAGGCTATTAATTTATTAGACAGCACGGATAGCTCTAATAAAAATCCAATAAACTTTCAAAAAAATTCGAAAAAATGTGAAATTAAACACTGACCTAGCTCTGAAGTATCTATATTGATTTTTCTTTTATAAATACCCATATTTCATTATTGACAAACTCCACCCAACAATGCACCTGGAACAAAGGCTTTGATATTTTGCCCATTATGATGAAGTTTCTCCATTCAATTATGAAGAATAATTAGCTCGTAGGTGCAAGGTAATTGATATCGAAGGTAAATTTTCAAACTTTTTCATAAAAAATCTTCCCGCTACGCGGGTATATTTTCCTCGCGTAATTCACGCGCGGCTCGCTAGACTTAGCGATTGTGAATTCTCTTTCGTTAAAGCTCCTTTGGCTTTAAAGAAGGTATTCTCATCGCGTGTTTTGTGCTGTGCACTCGATTTCGTCCACAATGCTAAGTTTTCTAAATTATTTTTAACACTATTATATCAAATGTGTATTAAATTTATTTCTGTAACTCGGCCTGGGATAGCTTATTCAGATATCACAACATAAGTTACAAATCTTATTTTTAATGATTACTTTAACAATCTTTTCTTATGTTGCATTAAGTTTTATTTTCATAATTTAAAAAAGGTGCGCAACCTATTTAAAAAACTTATTATTAAATATTTTATTGCAACATGCATCGTTTTTCCGTATATTTAAATTCTTTATTTTCAATGTTATTTTTTACGACTTAACCTAAAAATACGCAGCCTAGCTTAAAGTGGTTCTAAGAAAATTTGTAGATATAATTTAGGCGAAAAATGTTGTTAAATAAAATGTTATTGAAGCTTCTATTGTTTGTCCAAAAATTTAATTTTTTAATTTCTGTATATTTTATTTATTTATTTATTTTTTTATTTTTAGTTTTTGAGGCAATTAAAAAAATACGCGTCCTATTAAAAAGTCATTGCCAACCTAGCGTATTTAGCCAAAAATTTAATTTTATTATTGTTAATGTGATTTTTCACAATCGAAGTATAAACAAGCATTCTTTTAAAAAATACATAGCATTCTATTTTATACTGATAATTAGATATTTAAATAAATTGTTTCAACAACTTATTATTGTTTTTAGCATTTTTCTTTCGGAATAGAGTTAGAAAGTCGCGGTTTTTTCAAATATTTTCCACTTTTTGTACAATCTTCAAATATATTGAGGTAAATAAATAATCAAAATTAACAAAATTTATTGTTCAAGCAATGTATGATCATTCTTAACAATATTCAATATAAATAATGCTAGAAGGTCGCGGTTTTGTCATAAATTTTGAAGTATTTACCTAAGTTTCATTCGAAGTAATTTAATAATTAATTCAATTCAGGAAAAATAATTATTTAAACTAATTATTATTTTTTATAACTTTCTTCTTATTTATTAATGCTAGATATTTGCGGCTGCTTTTGAAATCTTCAACGTTTTATTCACTTTTTACGTAGTGAAGTAATAAATAATGCAAGCTAACAAAAATAGTTATTTAAACAACTTTTTAATGTTTATGACTATATATGCTTAGATGAGTACTCAAAAGTTGGAATGGATTAATATTGAGTAGGTGGGAGGACTACATCTGTAAATGAAATGTAAAAGTTTTTTTTTTGCATTGCAACAAGATATTTGTTGCAACACGTAAAAGAAAAATTTGGTATTGTGCATGTTTCCATAAAGCCCTCTCCTTTCCTGGAGATTTCAGACAGGGATCCCTGAGATCCATGGAAAAAATTTAGAGCATATTTCAAATATCTTTTTCATATCAGAAAAATATATTCACAAAAATAAAAAGAGATTTTTTTAAATGTGATTTCCACTAATTTTTGGTCAATAATTGTTTTTTAACTAAAAAGGCAAAGAAAAGGTAAACATTTAAGGAAAAAAGCAACTTTCTAGCACTCATCTAAGAGAAAATAATTATAAACAATAATCATTTGTTTAAGCAATTAGGTTTGTTGGAATCTATTATTTATTACCTTATTGAAAGTGCAAAGTGGAAAAAAGGTTTAATATTTCATAACAAAACGCTACTTGGTCTGAAGTACATCATTTTAAACATTTCACGCAATGTTTAAATTATTCATTATTATAACATTGAGACAAATAACATCGCTTTCCAACATTTTTTTAACCTTACTAGAAAAACGCAAATATCTAGCATTACTATATGAAAAGATATTTATGAACAATAATAATTTATTTAAACAATTACTTTTTCTCAATTGAATTAAATATCAAATCACTCCAAGTAAAAAGTGGACAACAAATTGAGAAATTTCAGAATAAGCCGCATATTTCGGCATTATTCAAAGAGATTATTATCAACAATAGCAATAAATTGTTTTTAGAAATGCTTCGGTTAAAAAATATTAACTGTTCTCTTACTCTAATTGAAAATTGGACAGAAAGTGGAACATTTTTTTAAAAAACGCGACTTTCTACAAGGAGACTTTCAAATCAAAGGCCGCTGCGTTAAAATCAAGGGTTCCGAGATCTTAGTTCTCGTGCCAAAGATGTGATAAAATCAATGTGCAATTCCATGAATTAATCTCTTGAAATTTCTTTTCGTGTATGTATGTCTAGTCTGAAAGAGAATTGCTAAAAAAAATTCGTTTAAAAAATTATGTGAACATATAAGGTACAAATCTTATTTTTAATGATTACTTTAACATTTTTTTCTTATGTTGCATTAAATTTTATTTTCATAATTTAAAAAAGGTGCGCAACCTATTTAAAAAAACTTATTATTAAATTTTTTTTTTGCAACATGTATCGTTTTATTTATTGTTTAAATTTTTTTTTTGAATTCATTTAAATACTAATTTACTAATAATCTTACTACTAATAATAATAATAATAATAATAATATATATATATAATATATATATATATATATATATATAATAATAATATAAAAATAACTTACTAATACTAGCTTTATTTATTTCATTTATTAAAATAGTGATTTATGTATTAGAAACAATTTGAATTAAAAGAAGACGCAAAAAATCATAATTAGCGCTGAAGCTCACTAAACCAATTTTTTCACTTATGGGGGTTTTTTGGGGTCCTATAAAACAGAATTTTGGGGATGATATTTAAAAATCAATTTTCGGTTTGCAATACTATGGCTAATTATGAAAACAAATGTTGAGTTTCAGCACAATTCGTCTAATATTGACGATTCTGAATAAAGTTTACAAAAACGTATTTTTGTATGAAAAATACGTGTTAAACTTTATGGGACTTGAACCGCCTCTAAATATCATTTTTTTAAATAATAAAATATATAAATGTATTTGTGAACCACTCTAGGGTTCAATTTTAGACTCAAATGTTTTTAAATTAAAATGTTTAATCCCAAATTTTCATTATTTTTGAATTCTAAGCATTTGTGGTTCACTCTTAAGAACCTTATAGAATTTTTAATGATTCTAAACGTGAATCATATGAAAACAAAATATGGATCTGCAATTTTTTGCAATTAAATCAAGCGACTAGTTCCTTCAATAAATCCTGAATGGCCATCCAATTAAATAAATACTCACTTGTGCTAGTGTCGTTTACAAAAAAAAAGAAGGTCAATGAGGTATTCATATTTCGAGACTGGGACTCTCATTTCGTTTTTTAATATTATTTCTAACTATTTTCAAAGGTTATCAAAGAAAATCTAAAAAATTTTGTAAATCTCATAAAAAATATGTCTTAATTATTGTAAGTCTACATGCATGAAAATTATTCAGCTAAAACCATGGTTGCACATTTTTTTAATGTTCAATATTTGGGCAATTGTTGACTTTGATCACTTTCACACGTTTTGAATTAAATTATATAAAACCTTTTGTAATACCTTTTTTTAGTTAAAAAGTGAAATATCTGCCGAGAAAGACCAAAAAATATTTGTACTTTTTTCTAACAATACAAAAAATCAAAAAAATTTGTAGTGACTTATTTTTCTCAACGTACATTTTTACAACAATTTTTTAAAAATTAAATTGTAGAAAAAAACAATAAAGGAAGAAATATATTGTATTGAAAAAAGTATGAACGAACATAATATTTTATTAATATATGAAGCATTAATATGTTTTAATTAACCCGACTAATTTTTAATTAATATAAATATTTAACAGTTAAGTAATTTAAAATTTTAGAATAGTGAACATTAAAAATTGCTATAAATAACATTAAAATAAAAATATTTCTCATACATTTTGTTTGATCAATAAATTAAAAATGTTTATAAACATTTTTTTTATTCAAATGGTTATTTTTTTAGCTTCGAAAATTTAATTTTGCGATTATTTCCGATGTTATTTTTATTAATTATGATCGTGCGTTTTACGGATTTTTATTTATTTATTGTTTTTGGGAAAAAGTATGAAATATTTTGAGTCTTTCCAAAATTATATTTTACTTCTAGACTAAAAACAGGATTTTTCAAAAGGTTTTAAACCATTTACTCATAAGTTGAAAAAGCCATTGAAGTAAACCCTAATCGAAATTTCTCGTTTTTTAACAAAGTTTTGATTGGAGAGTTTGGCATTATTATTAACTGTTTAGGTTAAGGGCATTATTTTCCATTCTTGTATAGTAAAAGTTCTTATGCAATTTACGCTTAAAATTTTTGTTTCGCTTTCATGGAATTCAAAAAAGACACTTTGAAAGTGAATTAATTTATAAAATAAAATGTGAAGCCTTCGTGTTACATCACCTCTGTAAAATTTGGACGATTCTTTTTAAAATTAAAGGATTAATTGAATTTATAATGCTTTCTGTTACATTATAGGTCGTGCCCTGACAATAAACTTTTTTCTTACTCTCATAAAATTAGAAACTTTTTTCCCTCAATGACAAAAAATAAGGTGGTCCGACTTTAAAAACCCAACAAAAAAAAGAAATCATTTTTGACTGCTCTAATTTATTATTATTACTGATATCATTTCATATTATTTATTATAGCAATATAATGTAAAAATATAAAAAGTTTATAATGTTTGAACTTTTATAATTGTACATTTTAATCATTAAAAAAAAAATAATAATAATTTAAAAGTCATGTCTTTATTTTTCAATTAAAATGTTTTTTTTTTTTAATAATGTGGTAAAGGTTTTGAAAAATTGAACAAGGTTCCTCATTAATATTAAGTTTTTTAACATTAAAATTTTTTTTAACTATTTGGAATGCTTTTAAACTCTTTCAAATCCTTTAGAATTCTTTTAACTTTCTGGAAATAAACTGAATTCTTCTGAATTCAAAACATATTTGATTTCATCTAAATTACCTGAGTTTAATTCGTAGAATTTCCTACATTCATAAAACTTCCTGAATTTCAAGGATTTGAAAAACTTTTAAGGCCGAATTAAATAAATTCAAGAAGTTTTATGAATTCAGGGATTTCAGACTATTAGAGAATTTTAGAGAATTCTGAATATTCAAGAATTACAGGACATCAAGAGAATTTCCCGTGTAGAAATAACCCCATTTCCGTGCGGGTAATCTTCGAGCTCTGGTCGGGAGCTAGTGGGGCTCTGGTCGGGTTATTCTTATGTTTGAGTTTTCGGCAAGCTGTTATAAAATGAGGTAATATCTAAAAAAGGGTAATGATTTTTTTGTTCTGACAAAATAAGATTATATTTAGCAATACTTTTTTTAAAATTTTTAAGTTTTCAGAATAGCCTAAACTTACAATTTTTTCGATTTCATAAGAAAAAGTTTGTAAGTCCAAAGGCGACTTACGTATTTAAAATTAATTTTTTTCAAAGAAGATTCGGCGAAGAAAAAAATATGTTAGGAACAAATTACAATTCAATTACAACATTTATTACGGAATATATTTTTAGCTTTTTCTTGGTAATCTAGAAAACGTAAACCAAATAACAAATCAGCATTAATTCTGAAATTGAGATATAAAAAGGGTTCTATTGAAAAATTAAACACAGAAATTTGTAGCAAAATGATTAGATTCAATAATCTATTTGATTCATAATTAATTAGGTCACGCACTTTCACAATATAAATATTCAAATTTTCCGCTAATTTTTGGTTATTTCATGATAATGTAGGTTCCTTCTGTTTCAACATAGTTGTTGTCGACCTTTCGCAGTAGACTATAGAAACATCAAAAAATAAAAGTCAAATTTCGTCACATGCGTGATTAAGGTAAGCTTAGAAATTTGTTTGCATTGTAAAAAAATTACACGATCCAACTCGAACAAAAATCCGTTTAACTTTTGTTAATGGTTCTTTTATAATCATTTTTAAGCAATTAAATCTAAAATGTTATATATTTTGTAAATTGTCTGTTTGTCGAGTGACCGCCTACAATTTCCGGAGTGCCGATATCTTAACTCAAACCCAACCATACCTGATCTTCAAATTTGGTTTTGTGCTTTTCATTGTTCAATAGAAAACGACTGTACAAAAAAGTAAACGAAGACGACCTTTGAGTTCCACACCATTTAGGAGACGACAAATCACATTTCTAAATAGTTAGGAAAATTTTATTGTTGTACGATGAACATATTTAATGCATGAAACTGACGAAAGCACTTTTATAATTTTTATAGGTTATGTTAGGGCGTGGATTCTTCACTCATGTATGTAATTTTTCAGGTACGTAATTATATAAATTTTATTATTTGGCTGAAAATTTAATATTTTTCTTAAAAATACATTTTTTTTGTGTCAAATTCAACTGTTATGTTAAACATTCGTATTTCAGGGTTAAAAATTCATCTCTTTTCGTAGAACAATAACTTTTTCTTGCAAATTAATATTTTATTGCTTACAAGTCAACTGAAATCTCTTTCAGATGAAATTTATTTTTTCTGAAAATTTGTCATTTTGATTTAGAAAGTCTTCTTTTTTAGCATAATTATTGCTCCATTCTGGGAAAAATGTAACTGTTTTATTAAGTATCATAATATTTCCTAGAAAATTTAATTTTTGTTCAAAATCTTTCTTTTAAATATCTTTCTTAAAAATTTTGTGTCTGTATAAACATGTAACTGTTCTTTTAAAGTTTTTATTTTAAATTTATCTCCTTTACAAGAAATTTGATCTTTTATGAATAAAAATGCAACTGTTCGGTTAAAAATTTATCCTTTCGTCTAAAAGTTTGCCTTTTTTATTGAAAAATTCATCTGCTTTTGAAGCATTTATATCTTTCTTTGATGAAAATGCAACTATTTGGTTGAAAATTCTGCTTTTTGTTGACCATTTAACTAGTTCGTAGAAAATTTACTTTTTGTTAAAATTAATTATTTTGGTGTTGAAAAGAGAACTGAAATCTGTTTTAATACAAGCTTAATCTTTCTTAAATAAAAATGTAGCTCTTTTGTGGAGAATTAAAGTATTTTGTTAAAAATTCATCCGTTTTGCTAAAAAAAATTCGTCTTTTTGGATTGGAAATTAATTTTTTTCGTGGGAACTTATTTTATGTTAAAAACTTCATATTTAAATCTTAAAAAGTCTATTTAACTTTTTTTTGAAGCAAACTCAACCATTTTTTTTAAATTTATCTTTTTGATTAAAAAATTCATTTTTTAAGATTTATCTTTTTTGGTGAAAATTCGCAATCTGCCTTTCAAAATTCTTTTTTTTTCTTTTTTTGTTGGGACTTTATCTTCTTAGATGGAAAATGAAACTATCATGTTAAAAATTAAATTACTTTGTTGCAGATTCAAGCATTTTTTTAGAAAGTTATCTGTCGTAGTAGAAAATACTTTTTTGTTTAAAATAAATGAATAAATTTGAACATTTTACTAGCAAACATTTGCGGAAACTAAAAATTTTGTACGGCCACTAAATAACTAATTTAATTTCATATCTTCCTTTTATTCATTAAAATTGAACAGCAATTAAATTTTTAAATATTTTAGGAAACTATAAAGATGCCGTCAATCGATTAAGAATTTTCAACATTCAGGATTAAGCATTTTCGCAAGACAGTGAGGAGCCAAATGAGAAAGTTCATATTATTGATTCAAATAAAAATTTAAAACTATTGTAATTTATAGATCTCATTTGTTACCCACATAATAAATTCTTTCAAAAAAGTAAATAAGATGCTCATGAAGAAAATAGTCTTCACGATGATTTCCAAAGATAGAGTATATATCGACTGTATTCTACTTTGCGAAAATTGTGTCTTCAGATATACTAACACAGAAATATAAGGCACTGTAGCAAAATAAAACACAGTTGATATAAACACCCTGTTTTTGAAAATATTCGTTACAACTAATTTCTTCGGAACAATTGTATTATCATATGACCCCTACTAGTACCCGATAAGGCCCGAACTAGGACAAGTCCGTGCATTTGACTAGCCCCCGAATAATCTACCGTGACGCTACTGGTCGGGCGCTAGTCAGATGACTCTATTAGCCCCCGAATTTAAGTGGGGTCAGCTGGTCGGGAAGCAGACTAGGTCCTCATTTGAATTTCTACACGGGTTGGAAGTATTTAGGAAATTCAATAAATTGACACAATTTAGATTACTCAATTAATTTCGGTTTAGAGAATACAAGGAATTTGAGTAATTCAGATAAATTTTATAACAAGGATTTCATTGAATTTAGACAATTTCAGGCATTTCAGAGTGTTTCAGGAATTCAAGGAACTTTAGAAAATCAGTGAATAAGCATATTCGGGGAATCTACCGAATTTTTATTGTTTTTAATATAAAACTCTCATTAAAAAAAATGCAAATTCCGTATTTTAAGTTTGATAGTTGTGAATTTTTAGTTTAAAAGGCTTTAAATTTGATATGGTACCATTTTTTAGTCACTCAGATTCAACATTGTTCAATTTAAAACGTTCTAGATTTGAGAATGGTCCATGTTTAACCTATAAAATTGGTTAATTTTTACTTTAAAACGCTGAGTAATGAAATTAGTTATATTGGTAAGCGCGATACTTGGAATTGGGATATATTCAGTTATTTAAAGTATTTAATTTTAGAATATACAATTTCAAACGTTTATTCAAGCAATTGAGGTCATTTTAAACTAAAATTTATTATTGAACTGATCATTGCTTTTAATTTAACGATGCGATTCTGAATGATTTAAAATGGAAATCAAACTATTTTCAAGGATTCGTTATAAGCTTTTAATTCAAAATTGTTTTTTTAATTTAAAGTTTTAAAAGATTTAAAAAAGGGAAAAGTAATAAAACCTTTATATTTGAAATTATTCTGACTTATTTATGTGATAAACTAAAAAGGTTAAAGATTTCACTCATATAGACTTGAAATTAAAAAATTATAATTGTAATAGATTTTAACCATTTAATTATTTTTATTGCAACTAATATTAAAAATTTAATATTAGGATATTGGACTTTTTCTTCGTTCCAAGTATTTTAGTTCATAAAAAAAATTATTTTCTTTTAAACTTTTGTATTTCTAAGCTTTAAATCCTTTTTAGTAATAAAAAAAATAAACTTTTAAAAAACTGGAATGCAAAAAGGTATTTCTGTAATTATTTTCAATTATGATTTAAATATTTTACAATTTACTTTAATATTTAAATTAATAAAAAACAAAGGTTTTGTGACGTTATATTTTAAATGGCTATTGCAAGGAAAATGTCAAGATAACAATGAAATTGATGGAGATTGATTTCGGCGTCCTTCGAATCAGCGATACAAGATACAAGGCTGTATGTACTACGTTGTTAGCTATATAAAATCTCATGGGATTTCGATACCTATACGTATTGCAAGAAACGAATCTGTTACCGGATTTTCGACTAATGGAAACCGGAAGGTAAAAATTTGTGAATCGAATTCGATCTAAAGGTACATTAAGCCGATAAAAGGAAAAAAACAGCATGTTTTTCTATTCCAGGATAATGTTTACATTCAGGATTTAGTTACTAAAATCATTTATGATCATTGATGGAAATTTTTTTTTTAATTTTCGTTTAACGTTTATTTACCACGTTTAAGACAATCCTCTAAATAGTGAAAAGACTATTCATTATTATTTGTTATTCATTTTTATTAATTGATATATTTTATTAAATTATATATAATTATTATATTTTATTTATATTTTTTATATTTATTTATTTGTG
>JAAAKG020114232.1:0-15329 GCA_010014905.2 Druon quercuslanigerum
CGTTTATGCATCTATCTAACTCCTCATCTATCTTACCGTCCCTAGTAAATAAGCTACCAAGGTATACGAATTTATCAGCTTGTTAAATTCTCTCATCGTTCAATACAATGTTGCATATTGTTTTCTCACTCTTGCATAATATTAAATGGGATTAAATAGTCTTACATAAGATTATAGGGTTTATTCGGGATTACATATGTTACATGGTATTCCCAAAGTGACAAACAGCATAAGGGCCGCACTCTCAGCGTATCAGTTACGTACAAATCAAACAAAAATGTTTCATGCGTCCCTGCCTGTTTACGTTCAGATTTCCCTGAATTAGGATAAAGTGTTAAAAAACGTTTATTCTCGTGTTTAATAAGGATTTAAAAATTTATTGTATTGTTTATTCAGCTTGGGTCCCTATGGTCCCTTATTTTCAAGATTTAGTCCCAATATTGCCATTTTGCGCTTTTTAGTTGTTACAAGTATATTTCTTAATTAATTAAATTTTTTTAGTCTTTAATTTTTGTTGAATTGGCAGAAGGAAATTTTATATTCTTAACACTATAAGAGCCGGCGAAATCGCATACATAGAAGGGCCGAAGGGTCCAAATTGGAACCTAGCCACATTTTCACAGTTTTAAGAAATTTAATTTTTCTTTTTGTATCCAATCATAGGAAAAGTCATAAAACGTTGAAACCCCAAAAAAACTTTAAAGGGAACAGCAGCGATTTGAATGTCAAAATGGTTCAAATTGGACTCTCCGGCCCTTCTAATGTTAAGTTTTTTATCAAGTCGTCAAGGAGTAAATTGTTATTTGCAATATTTTAAGAATTGGAAGACGGAACATTTTTTATTTTTAAAATTCGTATAATTGAGTGGGACAATGCCTTTTTTTGTTTCTATCATTTTTATTGAGTTTATATTTTTATTGATATGCAATTTTATTTTGTATTTATTTTTGTTCTGAATTGGAAGAGGATAATTTTTTTAAAGCAGTTTTATTGCGTTGAAAGGGAAAACATTTTTATTTTTGCTGAAACGGAAGAGTGACAGGTTTTGGATCCTTTTCGAATCGCATAATGAAAATTCTTCTATTTCTCAGATTTTAAATATGTTTTATATGAAAATTAACGAGATAAAAAAGATGTGTAATTTGTGTCGCTATATTTATTGCATATGATAACTTAACGACGTCCAAACCAAGACTCGATTCGCACAGTTGTAACCGAAATACAAGGATAGAAATATTGAAAGAGAAGAAGGAAGAAAAGTACTGAGGATAAGTTTAAAATTTCTTTTTTTTTTTGTTTATTCATCATTTCATTAAAATAATAATAATTTCTCATCAACTAAATGACTTTTGATATTTTAATTTAGGTTTTGGCCCCTATCCAGTATCCATGATATGTTAACATTAAAAAAATATTTTGCGCTTTTAAAAAATAAAAATAAAATTTATGCCAATTGTATTATAATTATAGATATAATGCGTTTTATAATCGTAATTATAAACTGCAAAATTTACCAAATTTACAAACTTATACATTTTTTTTAAATGTACATTATAATGAATTTAGTTCAATCAAAAATAAAATGTATAAGATAGGACTGATTCACATAGCCTTACTAACGAATCCAGTGAGGCAGTCCGGGGCGAAACATAAATAATCTAATTTTTATTTTATTAACCAAAAATGTATGTTTTTTAAATTAATTGCAAAAAAAAATATAATCGACTAAAAATCTTCTTTACAATGATAAGAGGAACATTATTTTATTTTTGAGATTTTTATATATTTGAAAGGGAGGAAATTTAGGATTTCAAGTTTTTAGTAGTTCCTTTATTTTGAATATTTTTGTTGAGTTGGAAGGGAGGAAATTTAAGAAGAGACCAGTTTTGTTCTTTTTAACATTTTAATGAGTGGATGCGGGACAAACGAGATAATTTTAATACATAGGTATTCAGATGAAGGAGGAGAAATTTATGTTTTTCAATTTTGTACTGAATGGAAGAAGGAAATGTTTTATCTCTAAAATGCCTACCAATTTGAGCTGCAAGAGAGAATTAGTTTTAATCAAAAAATGATAACGTAGATTTACATCGAACAACAGTACGTTCTTATCAGTCATATTCTCGTATTTAAAAATGATCTCATTCTACCTACGTCTAAATAATCCGTTAAATACATGAACAATTTTTACTGAAAAAAATATAGCAGACGAAAAATCCAAGAAAAGCAAGAAGATTTAAAAATAGCTAAATACAAAACATGATAATTAAAAAATTATGCTGTTTTATGTATCTTTCATTCGTTTTCGTTTTTACTCATTTTTTATCTGCTGTATTTTCATCAATAGGAAATCTTGAGCCTCATAAAGGATTGTTCAAAGCTAGCTCACCAATTAATTTCAAGAAACAGAAAAAGTACTGCCTTAAACTCCTTCATAATACTACAGCAGAAACCCTTATAGTTTTCGGATGGGTGTCCATCTGTCCGTCATATTTTTTCAAAGGAGGGGAAATAAGAGTAGAGAAAGTAGGGAGAGTGACAGGAAATGAAGGATTATGAAGTGAGGGATGAGGAAGGGAAACAAGAGAAGCGAATGGATATTAATGTAGTCGAAAAGAGGGGAAATGAGGAGTAAGAAAGTTGGTCAAGGAAAGTGTTATCTGGGGAAATGAGAATAGGGGTAGTAGATAAGGAAGAAGTTTGGGAGGGAAGGTTTTAAGCATGGGGAGGCAAAATATGGGAGAGGGTGATTTGAACGAATTAATTAACATCTTAATAGATTAATAAAGCCTTTTTGCATGAATTGAAGATTCACGGAATTAAAAATGATTACAAGGGATTACACAACATTACATCTAGGACCACAAAAAATAAGATATTGTATTACACAGAATTAACAGAGATTTTTGACCTTGGATACCAGAGACAGACCGCAGAAAGAATGCTTAGAATGTGTAAATGCATGCCAGGACAGAAAATTGTGGCGACAAATAGTTTATAAAAAGAGTGTCAATGGAGTGAATGACGCCTGAAAGATAAGACATTGGATACTAATGAGCCCGAGAAAATTCAAATTATGTCGTCAAATTATGACTTTGTGAGGCTTTTCACTTGGAGTGGTTGCTAAAGAGATTGATCAGCAACCTGGGTCGGAGCAGCATGGATCACACGAGAATTTTAGGTCAATAAAGAAATAAAATTAAAAAAACATTACTCCCCTCCAGCCCGATTTAGTCACGCCTACCCCAAAAAGGGAATGGCTTAATGGTATGATAATAATACGTGATTACAGCATTACAACAATGGTTAACTCTTCGTAGAAATCTAATTAATTGAATATAAAATATCCCACTTTCTGTTCAAAGAATATTTGAAGATAATTAAAAAATTTTAACAATGTTATAATATAAATTGTAGATTAGGGTGTGAAATTCGTATAGGTTGAGTAGAGCTATAAATAGTCTTAGTGTAAAAAAGCTATTCCAGAATCTGAAACGCTACCACTACGAATCTCATTCATGATCGCAGTCACGCTTCGTATCAGAAAACTCATTTGTTCTTTCGTTAGCAACGGTACGACCGACCGAGCAGATAAGATCCAGAGAGTACCTATAGAACTGTAACGCCGCGCCCGCGGCGGATGCAGGATCATCTGTCATGGACCACTAGAAACGTCCTGAAAGAAAGAGTCGAGGAACATTCGAAATCGAGGCTGTAGAAAGGACTCACTAAATTCTATAGCTATACCACCTATACCTTTTACGTACAAATTTCTTTTTTTATCGAAACCAGGCTTCACAGTCCCTATATAAGAAAACAAAAGGAATTTAATAATAATGAGCACATACACTAAGTGTAATTAAAGTTTTAGTTTATTTTAATATTGATACGTGTTATTGGTAAGTATTACACGTTTTGATTGGAAAATTATGTATCACAATTTGATCAGGGTGTCTTCCTATTGTATCAGCGAATACATAAAAGAAATAGAAAACAATTCACGTAAAGAGTTACAATTATCCTGCCTGAATCTTGTAATGAATGTAAACTATGTAAAGAATTATAATGTAGACTCAAGAACATGGAAGTTTCTTAAAGAACGATTTAACTTGGAACTAATAATTCTTCTCATGGAACGGGAAGTTGGAAAAATAATTTTTATTCTGATCTAGAAGAATAAAATTTAACAAATCCCTGTTCAAATTCAGAATCATAATTTTTTTTTACTAAATTCTCTGTTCCAAATTAGAATTTTATGCAGAAAAGTTGAAAATTCAAGGCAGAAATAATTTTTAATTAAACCGTTGACTTTTCAAACAGAAATGATCAAATTTTTACCAAAAGGGTAGAATTTTCTTCCCAAATAGTTAAATTTTCTACCAAAATATTTGAATGAAAGATCAATTTGAAGCCAAAAAAATAGTTAAATTTCCACTTGAAAAAAAATAAATTTTCAACAAACAAAAAAACTAATTTTCAACTGTAGAGATGGTTTTTGAAACTAAAAAGAATAACTTATAACGAAGGTAGAGTTTCCAGTAAAGAAAGAAAAAAATGTCAACCAAATTGGGGAATTTTCATGTCAAAACGGCGATTTACCTTTTTATAATATTTTTATGTTTAACCCAGAAATATGTATTTTCAATCAGCAAGTTAATCATAATAAATCAAAATCTCAAATAAAATAAAAAAATGAATTCTTTAGTAAGTTGTTCAACTTACAAGCAAGTAGTTAATTTTGACACCAAAATAGATTAATTGTGAACCGAAAATATAATAGTAGCCTTTTTAATTTAAAAGAATTAATTTTCAGCAATAAAATATCACTTTACGGCCAGAAGATGAATTTTCAATTTAAAAAGATCTAAATCTACCAAATAGTTGAATTTTCAACAAAAAAATAACTTTTTGACAAGATAGTTAAGTATTCAAAAAAATAATTAAAGCTTCAACTAAATAGTAGAATTTCTAACCAAAAGAGATAAATTTGGAACCTAGAATATAATAAGTGACTTTTGAATTGAAAAGAATTAACTTTCAACAAGAAACAGTTTGATTTTCTTATTGTTCGCATTTAAGCGAAAAAAAACCAAGAAAAGGTAAAGTTTTTTAAAACAAGAGGAAAAGGAAGAATTCTTTTAAAAAGGGAGAAAAGGGGGGAAACCAGTCGGTATTTTCAATTTTTTCGGGGGAAACAAACTCTACCTTTTTCGGGTTTCCCCGTTCGCTCAACCCCCTGAAGGAGTCAGAAATATTCTATTTGAAGATAGAATAAGACTTAGAAATTACTTTTTTGGGTGAACTACGAATCAAAGAAGTTGAGAATAGCATTCTGTATAATTTATTAATTTATTAGATGAGAATAATGAATGAATGAATGAATGAATGAATGAGCATGAGTTGGTAAACTCTGTTGGTTTTCAGTTTTCATGATCCCAATACGAATGGAGAAGAGCAGAGTCGAGTGACGTACCACGAAGTATGGTGGTAGGAACGCGGCTGACGCAGAGCAAAAACGATCGCCGCTGTCTGGTGTGCTTTTTGCGAGCATCACAGTTTCCAACCTCCGTCGCTCTAGCTGTAGCCTGCAGCACCCAATTCGCGATGTGGTTACACCCGTTGTCCAGAATATTCTCGTATCAAGCTTCCTCGCAAAATTACACAATTCAAAAATTTCACAAAAACTTTTTTTTCAATTCTTCAAATTAAATTTCAGTACGATTTTTTGCTAGACCAGGGTGGCCGCAAAACTTTACTTTCAAAATTCCTTTATTTTCCTCCGACCATTAATATTCGAACAGCAAAATAAATAAAATAATTTTTTAACTTTTTTACATTTTTAACCGAGAATCTTTTATAAACGGAATTAAACAATTCCAGATTAAAATTCAAATATTATTTACTTATTTTAACTAAAAAAATGTAACTTCTCTACCATAAAAAGGGATTTTTTAGTCCAAAAGGACCAATTTTTAAACTAATCAGTTCAATTTTCATCAAAAAAGATAAATTTTTAATCAAATAGGTGAATTTTGCAATAAAAAATTAATTTTTATCCAAGCAGTTGTACGTACAAAAAAGTAGTTGGACTTTAATGCAAATGAGTCGAATTTTCAACAAAATTGTTGACATTTACCCAAATAGTTAAACATTCAACCTAAAAGTTAAAATTGTAATCAAATGGTCGTATTTTTAATTAAAAAAATATCGAAACTCACCACCAATAGTTACATTTTTAAGCTAAAAATTCCAATTTTTTAGAAGACAGTCCATTTTTCAACAAAAAGACCATGTTTAACCAAAATTTCTGCCAAGAGATTAATTTCGAAACCAAAAAGACGCATTTTTAAACAAATATGTGAATTTTCAAGCAAAGATCTGAATTTTGTAACTAAAAAAAGACGAATCATTAATTGGAATATATAAACTGTCCTTTCAAAAAATTATTTTTCCAAAGTTGTATACCAAAGAGATGAATTTTAACCCATTATGATCAGAGTTTTTTTTGCATGCGCACACAGTGCTTTATGACGTCTTAGTCCATAAATGCAGTCATATTTATAGTGTTTCAAATTTTTTGCAAATAAAAAAAAACAAGTTCCTTACAAAGAAATCGAAGATATATTAATTTTGTAAAACGTTGTGGATTTTTGAAGGCCTTTTTGAGAACTAAAGTTCTCAATGGGTTTTAATGAATTTTGAAGAAGAAAATTATTTTTTAACATACTCGTTCAACCTTCAACCAAGTACTTCAATTTTCAGCAAAAAAATATGAATTTTCCAACAAATAGGGGAATTTTCCGCAGAATTTTTCAACAGAAAGTTAATTTTCTAATAAAATAGTTGAATTTTCAATAAAAAAGGATGACTTTTGAACAACATTTTTGATTTTTCATCCAAATAATACAATTTTTAACTAAAAGTATAATCGACATAAGGGAACACCTGAAAAAAAGTAATACAACGAAACTACATTTCCAAAATTCCCTAAAAACAAAAATTTTAATTTCATTATCCTTGACACTTATTTAAAGTATGTATAAAGTAAGCAAGATTTTCTTTTTCAAAGTTGAAGACTTTTCCCTGACTTTTCAAAGTTTAATGCCTTTTACTACTATTAAAAATGTAAATTTGAACTTAAATCCTTGTTGTAAAATAGAAAATAATGAAACAAACGAAATAAACTTCCCGTGGAATGCCAACAAGTCCTTTATATCTTGAAAATAAGGTGCACAAAACTGGCTCCCTTTTTGTATCACTTGCGTCATTATTTTCTTTAAAATCAGTAGTGTGGCTCTGATGTAGGAAGCGACGATGTCATAAGAAGTGGGGAAATGACGTCAAAGACGGGAAGAAACATGGGAGTAGATATATTTGCTCTCCATACAAAAAAGGCAAAATAACGAAGATACGAAGGTTTCAATGAACCCATAAGCTATCAGTGAAGCAACATTGTTTGCACATTATTCATACCTTTATAATATCCAAATGAAAAACAAACTTAACTTTTTAATACTTGGAACATAAACAAAAATCTCATTCTCCTAAAATTTTTCTAAACAAAGACTAACAGAAAGGAAAATCCATTCCCTAAGATAATACCAACTACAAGAAAGTAGCAGGAACAGAGTAATATCTTCTTGGTAAAGTAGTCAACAGGCGATAAAAAATCACTCAGTTTCTATATAATTTCAGGAAATTTATCTTCTCATTACCTAGCGACACTGCGGATTCAAGGTAGCTACAAAATAGTTTCCTAATCACAGAAGCTACAGGTTTAAAACATCGTTCGTTGTCTCGAAAAATTGGTATTTACTTTGTGAAATGAAATTAATTGTATTAGTTTGAGAAAGATTTTTGTTGTGTAATAAAAGACGGATCCGCTTGAATTATTTGTCACATTTTGGGTGAAATTTGGTGAGCAGGATTTATAGGAAAATAGAGGGAATCCAAAACCAAAATTGCGTCGAGTCACCCGGTACACTCAACCTGCATCAAGCGCGACCGAAGCCAAAGCTTTTTGTGTATTGCCCGGTTCTGGCAGGGTTCAACCCTCTCTAACTATAACTCCATCCCTTTATCCATCCTCCTACTTCCCCTACTGGAAACTTTGTTTAACCAAGGTTAGCAAAAACCGGGTCTACTTATACAGGTTAGACAACGTTTACATCGTGGTACGCGCAAATTGTAGTCTAAAAACTTGGAAATGCTATCTACCAGGTTTACGATTCTAGAAATTGAAATTATTCAATTTATAACTTTATTTATGTCTGGTTTGATATCTGTTTAATGGTACTAGATATTTATCAAATTCAAAGGATCAGTGGTAATAAAGGAGACTTTAGTATAACGCTAGAAAACAAACATAGCGCGCGAATAATATTTTGTAATCTCCCGCAATTTCGAATATAAATATCAAATAATAATAATATAAGGAAATATTTTAGATTTTAATTTTAATTTTTCATGTCAAATGACTTATTTAAAATAACCCAATACCAGTGGAAAACGCAAACATACCCTATTATTGTTCAAATATTGCCAATATTCTTTATAACCTAATGATTTTGTATTGACTATAGCAAGCTTAGATGAAAAAGACTAACATAACATGAAAAAAATGATTTAGGATTGTAAACTTTCTTTTAAACCAAAACCTCATATCACTGAACGTTCCAGACACCTAACCCGGACGTGTAAAATGTTCGCCCCTTTGGCATCTTCCAGGAGCGTTGTTTTTTGTATTTTGAGATTGGAAAATAATCAATTTTTTCAAGAATAATTTTACGCATATAAACATGAAAAAAATTCAATCATTAAAAATAGATTTCCATACTATCTCACTTTTCGGCTGTTATTATTATCAATAAATATTGCGCAAACCACACGAGATATACATTAAAATCAATGTCAGTTAATAAAATGGACATCATAGTATGGTGACGTTCACACGATACTCAAAAATCAAAAATGACATCCATTTTTACCTATCTCTTACTGTTTTCGAGAAATTTGTCGTTGTTAAAAATAACAATAATGGTAACTTTTCAAGTGCCATAACCTAAAATTGTTTTTTAAATCAGGCCACAGCTACACGTATTGAAATTTCGGTACAAATAGCCGAATTTTTTCGGTACTAATCGAGCTGGAAAGGGAGCTATTTGTACCGAAATGTTGGTACAAATAGCCAGATTTTTTCGGAAGATAGACACTTCATTAGAAAAATTATTCTTTGAATTCCAATCTTTTTTTATGATAAGCAACGATTTCTAGTATATAATCACGACAAAACCAAAAATTGTGAAATTAATTACTTCCAATTATAATCTTCTAAATACTTATAATCTAAATTTAAAAAATTAACAATACTGATTTTCAACGAAAACACTTAAATACTAATATAACAAGAACATGTTCCAAATTGTAACTTTTTAAAAATGTAATGATTTTTGTTTAAAACAACCGATGTCAGGTATAAAATACTAACATAATCTTTAATTGCTCAAAAATTGTAAGTCTTGTATTTAATCCATATAGATTTTTTAGTTAGAGAACGCTAGTTTAACCAACAATTGCACAAAAAATGTTTATCTTCATTAAAGTAGAACGATTTTTAACTAAAAATAACGATTTCCGGTGTGGAACGCCACCATAAACCAACGCTGATAAAAAGCTCTGAATCTTCCTCAAACTATAATTGTTTTAAAATAAAGATTACCGATTTCTTCAACAATAAAAAAAAACACTAACATAATCCATAATGGTTGAAAGTTTAAGAGTTTATATGGTAATTTAAAATTGGTTTTGTAACCAATCTGCGTTAATAATAAATGTAGCTAGTGGTCTTATGAATTCAAGAGACTTGAATCGAATTTATATGATTTCCAGGTAAATTTAAATGAATTCAGGATAAATTCATAAGAATTCAGATTGAATTGAAACCAATTCCAGTAAAATTCCAAACATTAAAATGAATTGAAAAAAAATCCCTTGATTTCCGAAAAATGGGGGAGATTTTAGAAGAATTCAAGGGAATTGAGGAGATTGGAGAAATTCATAGGAATTTGAGTGCATTGAACAATTAAATGAAAATGAGATTTTTTGTCCTACAAAAACTGAAAAGATTGAAATCTTTTTAATTTTCGCAAATAAAGCATATTAAAATGCACTAATAATCGTCACCTTAAGCTAAATTGGAAATTAAAAAACAATATATAAAAACAAAATTTTGATAAATTAACATGATATTTCATTGGAGTTCATTTTTATTCACGATTAAAATTCAAATCAAGTCACAATTGACAATTCAATTTTCGTTAGCCTGTAAATTAAAACAATGAATATAGTTTTTAAGCATATATCCAAAATTGGAAATACATAATATATCAATTTGAAACTGCAAGCTTTCAATTTGGAAATCATCCAATTCAGAAATACTTTCAACCTAAAATCTTTCAAGTATACAAAATTTAAATTAAAAAACAGGAACATTGTCAATAATTTTTGATCTAGTTTGGAAGACATCTAAAGTTAAGAGAATTTTATTTGAAATTCGTATTCTCAACTTAAAAAGTGGAATGTCACGAAAGCTTTTATGTTAAAAAGACTCAAAAAAGTTCCAAGTGTTTTTAATTCGAGAATCGATCACTCATTTTTCTGTGTATAAAGAAATGTGTAGCTTATATTTTTTCCGAATCTTGATTACAAATGGTTGTACTCTTTATTCAACTAAAATATAAGTTCATACGTATAAATTCATATAAATAGATGATCTTCTCAGAGAAAAAAGATAGAGAAGTAAACAGTGCATTGATCCTAAAATGTTACTCTGGCTTCTGAACAGACCTTATCGTTAACCAGAACGGTCGTTACGTCGAGCAATTAAATGAAGGAATGTATTGCAAAATACCTAAATAGCATAATAATAGGATACGATTATGATTGTTTCACAAAAAATGATGGTACTAATTTCTAACTAACGTCTCATTTAAAACTTAGTTGTCTCAATTTTTATGGTTCCTGCATCTTAAGAACCTAAATATTTGCTTTTTTGTTTCCACTCATAGCCTGAATATTGTACTCTATATAAAAAAATAATGACAACAAATTATCTACAGAACAATGTATTTTGAAATACCAATAATATCGGATATTCAATTTCCGGGGCTCGGACCAAGTAGATCGCTTAAAAAATTCGCATTAGTCGCCTAAATTTATAAAAAAAGTCAGTATCAGACAAATTTTTCGTCATTCTTATCGATTTTTAAATACTTTTTGCACGCTTAAAATAAACTTTAAAGTTAAAACAGTTGTGTGCAATAGTCATTCAGTTTGAAGGATTCTAACTATTAAACTAACTATTAACCTTGTCAACTTTGATTATTTTATAATAAGACGAGTTTATAATTTACATTCTTTTTCTATACTTAAAGTTAAAACTTGTACTTCAATTTAGATTATTTTAAAATGAGAGAAGTGTATAATTTACAAAAATTTTGAACACTTTAGGTTGAAACTTTAATGTATCTCAATAAATAGGGCTTTAAATCTTGAACTATATAATTTAAAAATCAACTAATGCATTTTTTAATAATTCAGACTTCACAGCCTAAAATGCTCTCAAAACAGGAAAAATAGGGTCATTTTTCACGAAAATAGAGGAATCAAGGAATAAGTTTTTAAAAATAAAAAAGTCGATGCTTCGTTTAGAAAAGAGTTAACTTTTACAAACGAAATATTAATTTCCAAAAATAGTTGAATAAAAAAAATATAATTTGTAAAGAAAAAGTTGTATCTACAACCGAATAGTTGAAAACTTTCAAGTAAAAGAGACGAATTTTTAACCATATAAATAATTTGATATTAATTTTTTTCTACTGGTCTGAAATCAATATTTTTTTAATATTTATTTTTATTTATAAATTGTGAAACAGTTGCTCTCAAGCTCCACTGGGATCCGAACCCAGGTCTCTTAAGTAGTAGGGGTTGTGATGAAATTAACGAAATTAATTTCATCACATCCCCTACTACTCGAATTCCGACGTTATTCCTCATAATAGTAAGATTAACTTTGCAAACATTCGAATTTTGTATATATTTGTTGATGTTATCGTTTTGACCAGATAAAATGTATTAAATAATTTGATGTTAATTGTTTTTTGTCTACGGGTCTAAAATCAATATTTCTTGAATATTGATTTTTATATTTAAATTGTGAAAAAATTCATCGCAAATATTAACCAAATAGTTTAATATCAAGATGAATTTTCAACCAAATGTTTAAAGAATACAACAAAAAAGATTAATCTTAAAGAAAATTGTTAAATTTTTAAGCCAAACGCACAAATTCTTTTAAATACCGATAAATTATCAGTTGTAAAAATTGAATTTTCAACAAAAGAGATCATTTTCAACGAAGAAGCATGGATTTTTAACCAGATAATTTGATACAAAGTTGCATTTAGGGCCAAATGCAGAAAATTTCAATTACAATAGACGATTTTTCAATAAATTTGTTGAATTTCTAACTAAAAAGTTAAATTTTCAACACATTTTTTTCAGAATACAGTTAAATTTTCAGTTAAGAAGTTCATTTCCAGCAAAGGTAGATGAATTTTCATTCTTAAAAGACGAATTTTCAACAAAAAATTGAATTTTTGACCAAAAGACTTATGAAACAAATATTTTAATTTTCAACCTACAAAAATGAATTTTCAACCAAATGGTCGAATTTTTAAACACAAAATACCGAACTTCAACCAAAAACAGTAGAATTTTCAACCAAAAAGTTAAATTTTCAAGCCAAAAACACAAATATTTAGATGATACTTGAATTTTGAGCCCAAAAAGTATAATTTCAACAAATAGATCGTTTTTAACGAAGAAAAATAAATGACAAATTTTCAACAAACTAGATCAACTTTTAACCAAATAGTTGAATCTTCATGGAAAGTTAATTTTAAAACAAGAAAGATGAATTTTTAATCAAATAGTTTAATTTTCAAAAAATGAAATACATTTTAACCAATCAGTTGTATTTAAAAAGAAATAGTTGGACATAGTTGGAAATAGTTTCATAATAAAAATTTTTATAAAATAGGTGAATTTTTAACCAAATACTTTAATTTTTATGTCAGATTAATTTTAAACCATAAGAAAGACGAATTTTCATTGAAACGGTCGAATTTTCAAATAAAATATCAAAAAACAGTTGCATTTACCACCAAATACTTGGACTTTCAAACCAAAGGGACAAATTTCCAACTAAATAGTAGAATTTTTATGCCAAATACGAATTTGTTTAGAAGACAGTTACATTTTCAACCGAAAAAGAATAATTTTCTGCCACAGAAAAGAATTTTTAATCTAGAAGGGTGAACTTTCTATCCAAAAAAGGTTCTTTCCAAAGATAATTGAATTTTGTTGTTCGGTTCCATTAATTCAGTTCGCGTTTAAGAGAAAAATTGAGAAAAAGGTGAAAAGGGGAATTCGATTGAAAACATATAAAAAAAGAGGAATCATTAAAAATTTTAATTGAATTTAAAAGTAATCGCTTTTAAAAATTGTTGAACTTTTAATGTCCAACTGTGAAAAACTGCAATTTGAAAAAACTAAAGGTGTAAATATGTATTCTCACAATTAGAAATTGTAAAATTTTAAATGATATTAATTTAAAAAGTTCTATTCAGCAAGATATTTCATTGTGATTAAAATTGAAACTAATTATAGAGAACTGCGGAGGAAGACGGATTAAAAACAATTAGCTAAATTTTTCTTCAAAAAGTCGTAAAAAGTCGATAAAGTAAAAAAAAAGTCGCAGGATCTGAGCTCTGGATATCTTTACATAATATCTGCATGCAAATTTATTAAAAATAAGAATAAAGCTTCATCAAAAAAGTTGCATGAAACGCACTCTCTTACACTGAGCCAGTGAAATCCCGCTGGTTGAAATAGCCAGAAGTGTGTTACTTACATTCAGTGAGATTCAACTGGTTCAATCAGTAGAATTCTGTCAGTGATTTAATTATTTAGGTTCACTGGTTACTGGTTTACTGGTTACCAGTAGTCCATCCTACGCGCTATCATCCGTCAGCTGGTTAGGTATGACACTTAACATTCATCACTTTTAGACAAACCTGTGCATTATCTGTCAAAACCAATGAATGCGTAAAAATTTAATAAGAGCCGGGCTGCAATATAATTAAATATATTTCGCCTAACTGTGGGAAGGCCATTTTATCCTTAGAAATATTTTGCATGTAGTTGCACACAACAAAAGTTCTTTTCTTGGCCACGTGGAGTGCTATATCACTGGTATGATTACTGGTTGAATCTTTCATTTGGCATCACTGGTATATTTCAGTTGCTATATTAATTGAGTCACTTACTCGTTCGCCGACTCAATATTGGAAAATCACTGTTTCACTAGTGACAATGCAAAATACTGATTCAACCAGTGACAATTTCATTGGTTCAGTTTAAGAGAGCAATTTTTCAGGGATGAAAAATACTTGTGTGTATATCTAAAATATTAAGCCTCTCGGACAAGCGATAATAAGTAAGAATTCGTTCATTCGCAAACAACCCACTCGTAAACTTACACCACCAAGTGGCTTGATATACGCCAGTATTCGCAAAGAGCAGTCAAATCAACTTATTATCGCGCACTAGCTGTAATCACACTAAAGTGCTCTTTTCGGCCTCGGGCGACATATTTCCTAAGGAATTTTATGGTGGTGTCATGCCAATTTCTGTTGAAATTCTAGACTGCCAATCTTTATTATTTTTATTAATAAAGAAAACTTCCCCCTTCATAAAATGACTTCCCTTTACAAATATGTACAAAATTGCATCAAAAGTTTAAGAGCTCAGAATCAAAGTCTTTTAAAGTTGAAATTTTTACATTTGAAGCATCTCAATATAATTTTGGAATTTTTTCAATTTGGCCCCTCATGATTTTATAATTACAAAAAACTTCAGGGTTAAAGTATAATTATCAAACAAAAATTTAAATGTATTAATTAGCATCTTTAATCAAAATTTTCCCGAGCAAATGTAGTTGTACATGACACAATAAAGTGGGATACTGTGAAAATCAGTATTGGTATAAATTATCATAAAACCAAAATTTTGTTTATTATATATATGAAAATCTAAAACGAAAAATTGAATGCAAGTTTAGTTCAGGTCTTCAGGACACGGGTCGACAACCTTTTAGCTTTCCGGACTATTTCTTAACGCTCAAAGATACTGATTCGTAGGGTAATGAAATTAACAGAAGAAAAGATTTGGGAAGTCCAAAGTGGGTTTATGCCAGGAAGGTCATGTAC
>JAAAKG020114243.1:0-15329 GCA_010014905.2 Druon quercuslanigerum
TGTTCACCGCATGGGCCACCGAGGCTCTTCCAGAGTGCGAGGCGGGAATCGAACCCGCAAGCCGACGGAGTGGGTCCTAAGTCTGCGCTTTAGCCCCCACAACGATGTAATTTTTAACAAAAAAAAAAGAATTTTTAACAAAGCAGTTCAATTTTTAGCCAAAAAGATCAATTTTGAACTGAAATTATTCATTTTTAACCAAAGAAATAAATTTTTAAGTAAGTATTTTAACTTTCAACCAATGAGTTTAAGTTTTAACCGCAAAAGATTAATTTTCAACAAAAAACGAAACAGTTGATATTTCAATCTAAACATATTTTTATTTGAAATCAGAAATACTGGAATTTAAACCAAAAATTCGAATTTTCAACACAGTACTTGAATCCTGAACCAAATCAAATTAATTTTTAACCAAACAGTTGCATTTTTGAAGAAAAAAATTATAAGACAAAAGACGAATTGTTAACCAAAAGTGGAATAGTGCAATCATAAGTTAAAGAAATTAGCAAAGAAAAAAATAAATTATCGACAAAACAGTTAAATTTTCCACTAAGGAAATTATTTTTTAAGTAAAATGATTAATTTTCAATTCAAAAAATTTAATTTTTAACAAAACAGTTCAACTTCCGAACAAATAGTTAATTTTCCTACCAAAATATGTGAAATTTCAATTAAATTGTTGTATTTTCAGGACAAAAAAAAAGAGAAAATAAATATGAATTTTGATAATTTATAGACTAAAGAATAATATCTTAAATTTTATGTCCTAAAGGAATAATCAAATTGTAGTTTATAAAAGTTAATAGTTCTTGTTATTGACACATTTTATTTTCTAAGCTTATAAAATCTTATTAAGATTTTGCCGGTAATTACAAGTAATACTGTTACAATTATCAATTCTGAAACATAAGTTTTTGTACATTTAATGAAACAGTTAAAACTGAAACATCTAAGTTTTTAAATTCTTTTTACGAATACAAAAAAACGCCATACCTCTTTCGGCCACTTGATGAAGCTATAGTCAATTTCGTGGAAAATGCTGTCGACATCCGTTGTTCTCTTCATGCAGCTCATAGTCAATGTTGCAAGTCGTATGTAGAAAAATTATGATTTTTAATATTTCGGTCACAGGTTGTTTCACACATTGTTTGGATATAGTAAAATAATTCATACATGTTTTAATATTCAGAAAATTAATCATTTAAAATCTAGATATAGCTTTCATACAGGTATACATAAATTTTGTTAACCATAAATCATGTTAAGTCTGAACATGCATTTTTCTCCATGTATCAATTTAAATTATGTTTAGTTTATAAACTAATTAAAAATAGTTCCTAGACCATAGACTATAATTATAATCAATTCCACACTTTTTAATGTGGTTATTATATGAATTTACTATATGCTACCGGTTTGATTAAGAACAGCTCTTTACAACGCTCAATAATTTAATATAATTACCCCGCCTATGTGAAGATGGGATAAGTGGATTACTGGATGATATGAAGTACATTCTGAGTCTGAGGGAAATGACTTTGTAACTTCTAATTATTCCAGATTGCTGAAGTGAGAAGTTGCCGTTACTATATGTTGAAAGAGTATAAAATTTGCTACTAATTACCTAATTCATATTACCTATTTATAAACAACCTATGTAATTGGCAATTAGATAAGAAATGTTTAAGTTGTATATTGTCTAAGTAAGAAATTGTCTTCACAAACTTTGATTTCAAATCATGCAGAAAGATCAGAATGGTTTATTGTTTGGATATATATATCTTTGTAGAGTGAAAACGGAAAGGTGAAATACACGTATTTCACCGATTGCACACTTTCTTTTTGATTGTTTACAATCATTTTAAGGTTACTAATCACGTTTTTGAGATTTACCTTGTCTATTCAAAGTGCCAACTCCTGTTCTTTCAATGGGACCAAGAAAAATGATAAAATTTTGAAAAATGACAAATTGGCGGCCGTTTCTTTTTAAATGCTTAAATTTTTTTTTTAAATACCTCGTTTTAATTTTTTTTTGTTAGAGACATATAGTCATAAAGCATATCCCTCGCAGTGTCTTGATCTCATTAATTATTTTGCACTCATTAACCTTTTTTTTTTATCTTGAAAATATTTTTGTTCTTCATGCCGTTACTTTTAGTTTTATATTTGTACGTAACTTACAGTAAGGGTAAGTAACTGCAAAAAAATACAAAGATTTTCAAGATATGTGAAATCAAAGAAAAATAATCAGTAAAAAGTCGAGCTACGGGTAACACATGATATTATATATTTTGTAATAAAAGTTTACCTTGTGTGGTGTCAAATATCAAAAGAGTGTAAAAAACATTTAAAAAATCTTTAATTAAAAAACATTTTCTTTTCTTCATATGTTCTACTTTTTCCTGGTGAGTTTCGAAAAAACTATAAATGTTGACCTAAAAAAATGTTTTCGATGGCAGTGTTTTTAAAAGAAAATCCAGTTTCAACAATTCTAAAAAAAAATGCCGTCAGTTTTTAATTTTATAAAATTCATTTTTCTTCGATCAATTGAAAAGCAGAGGCATTTCTACGTCGATTAAAATAATCCCAAATATGTATGCTTCTTTAGAAAATATTATATTTTGAAAAAAAATGTTATAATTTCTTGTGTCAACCAGTCTTAATTATGAGAAAAAGAAGGGTTTTTAAAAACAAGAATTTTTTGTTTTAAAAAGAAAAGAGTAATTAACAAAAAACAATCAATATGCAACACGCAGTTTTTGTTCTCTCACGAAATGTTTTAATTGATATATAAAATTATATTAATCAATACAAATTTTATGTACTTCATGGTATCTATTATCTAAAATAATAAAAAAAGAAAAGCAAGAACAATACTTTTGATCATTGATGAATATTGATATCGTAACTTCAGAATTAATGTATGAAATTTTCGTACAATATATAGACAATCAGGTTGTTTCTTTTTTATCAAAAAATATACCAATTTCCGACAAAAAAACTAACATTACCTGGGGTAAGTCAAATGTTTTTTGTTCAAAAAACCCGATTTCCGGTTTTAGAAAACTTTAAAATTACCTATTATTATTTAATTATTGTAAATATTCTGTGAAAAGTAATAATTTTTAACTTACAATAGCAATTTTAAATGAAAAAAAATTAACATAATATAGTGAAAAACTGTTTAATATTATATAAATAATTTTTAAAAAAATATAACGTAAATTTGTTCAAAAATTTTTTATCTTCTTTGAAATTCAATAACTTTTTATTGAATATACGAATTTCTGGTATAAAATTCCAACACAAACAAAAATTAAAAATTGTATAATTTTTTTTTTAATTTGCCTGCTCGGTCTTTATATTTTTCCCATATTTGTGCACAGGCCTTTTAAAATTAAAGGTCAAAGCATCGAAAACAGTAATTTGGTGATTGTGAATTCTCTTTTGTTAAAGCTCTTTCCGCTTTAACGCACACATTCTCATCGCGTATCTCGTGCTTAGCACTCGCTTTTGTCAAAAATGTTAACTTTTCTATATCATTTTCAACACATTTATATTAATAAATGTATATTAAATTTATCTATGAACCTCGGCCTTGGATTGCTTATTCAGATATTGTAAAATAAAGCATGAATTGTAATTATCAGGAATATTTGGATATTTGTTCCTTATTTTTCATTAAATTTTCTTCTTAGTTATGCGAAAACATATATCATCTCAATACATTTATATATCATCAATATTCATAATATGCATTGATATTGAAACATCCGTATTTTTATGGCCTTGTTTTCATAATTTCTTAATTTTTTTATTTTCACGGAATTATTCATAGTAAATTTGTAACTCCTTTTTGGATGAACAACTTTTGTCCATATTTTTTTTTCATATGATGAATTTTTGATTTTTTAAAAAATGCAAAAAGTTTTCATCTATGTAATTAATCTTGTAAAATTAAAAAAAAATTTTTTCTTCTCTTGACTTTTTTCATTTCTTTGACTTGAAATGATCATTTTTGTTCTTTTTTTTATTATTATACCATTAAGACGTTTCCCTTTTCTGGTAGGGGTAACTCACTCGGTGGGGAAGAGAGTAACGTGAGGAAGGGATTATAGAATTTTTAGATTGAATTAGAATTCTCGTGTTATTGATTTAAATAACACGTTCACTCCGCAACACTGCTCCGATCCAGGTTGCTGATCAATCTCTCTAGCAATCACCCCAAGTGAAGATCCTCACAAAGCCGTCATGTGAGGTTCCCCACTTGGGTCCATTAGTATCCCAGGTTTTTTTTCAGGCGTTATTCACTCTATTGAAACTCTTCTTATTAACTATTTGCCGACATGATTTTCTTTCCTGACATACTTCTCTAGCGTCTTTCACGTCCATGCATTTTTTCATGCAGACTCTCGCGTTTCTGTGGCTTCTTATGTCTCTTCTAACTAAGATCTAATTCACACATTCTAATCATTCTTTCCGCGGTCTGGCTCTGAGCACGTTGCCATTTACTTTACCTTGATACGCTTGTTTCGTTAGTCGTTCATCCGTCATTCTCTCAACATGCCCGAACCATCCTAACCGATTTCTTTCCCATGTGTCAACTAGCGTCTCTTCTTCACCACATTCCTTAAGTTCTCTCTTTCTTTAAGTATCACTTTAAAGTGCTTCAGAAACAAACCTTGTTGTTTCGCATAAAATGCGTGTGGTTTCAAGTTTTTAAGTTTAGTGCAGAGAGCTTCTACGAAAGCATCAGCGTCTGCTATTTCGGTCTTCAAAGTGCTTCTATCAGTTTGCTGCCAAGCTTGATATGTCACTGTGACGAAATTATTCACTTTCAATAGATCAGTCAGGTACTTTTAAAAATTTTCAATGTCAGGACAAGATTCGTATTCGTTAAAATGACAAGCCTCAGTGAATTCACTGCACATGATTTCTTCAATGCAGTCATGATAATCTGAGAAATGTCTGTCAGTGCCCTTAGTTAAATATTTAATATCAATGGCATTTAATATTAAGTTTACGTTTTTATGATAAACGCAGACACAAACATTGTGAGTTCCGCTCGATCCAGCTAAAACACAGTGCTTTGGCCGTAGTTGTGCGAATTTCGAAAATCCTATCTTCACATTTTCATGTAGGGCTACAAATCTGGCATATAATTCTGAAAGATTGTACAGAATCAGTCTCTTCTGTGCTTGCTCACGAGTACCGTCTAGTTTTTTGACATATATGAAATCTTTCTTACCTGGCATCTGTCGACTATTCTCGTCATCTTCGTACAAGTTTATTACCAAATTGTCAGTTTCTTCTGCCAATTTTTGTCCTCGCTTGGCTTCCGGAAAAGTCCAAACTACACTTTTGGCAACTAACACTTTCGCTTTTCTGGCTTCACGTTCAGATGTACCGAATTCTCGCATGATTTGTATGCGACTCCAAGACTTAGGCGCAAGGGTGAGTAGACAAACCTTTTCTGAATACATGCCCTTCTGCTCTAATTTTTCTTTTATTTGATTTAGGACTTCGAGACCCGCTAAGTGATTTTCATCATTGCATCCTTCTTCTTCATTTCTTATTGGAAAACAAAAATCTGTGTCCTCGTTTATCTCTTTCTCTATGCATTAATACCAGGCTCTTCTATAACTCTGGATGGCTGTAAATTGAGAGTTCTACATTCTTTTCTACAAGCACCACATATTTTACTGCCTTTCGGCAAATCAGGAAACACTATTTGCCGATTTTCCGTTAGAAGTCTCAGATCAATTCCTATTACATGTTTCTCCTTACAGAAAGGATTTGCACATCTGCTACGAAAACTTGGCATCGAAGACATAGTCTGCGCTAGATGACCATGAATGGTCTTTAGGGATCTCACTTTGCTTCGAAAGCAGCGATTCGCAAAGAGACTTTAAAACAAACTTATATCTGAACTGAATGAACAAAAACCACTGAAAAGAAGGATAAACAATTTATAAATATATATATATATATATATATATAACTAAGAAACAAAAACGAAACGCAAGAAATCACAGAAAACACACACAGAAAAATTATAAAAACTATACGCGTTAGGTGCTTTTACCTTTCAGGAGACTGTAGTCAGAGTAGAGTAATGCACTGCAATGTTTTGCTTGAGATCAAGAAAGAAATGACAGTCTGTGTAAATGCCTTTTGTTTCTTGGTACAATATGAGAAACATATGAAAATCTATTTACTTGGATGACGAGACCAAGTTTAATCCAGCCAAAGAAAGGACGATTCCTGTATAATTTGTTTATAGGACTAGTTAAACCTATTTTAAATTGATTTAAGTCTTTCAGAAGTCTGTTTTATGTGACGGTAATGATGAAAATATACAACAAAACCTCAACAAAAAAAACTTTATGGAGGGACGAGGGGTGAATGCTCTCTTAAAAAATAATAGTGTTCCCTAATTTGTTTAGAAGTATAGGCAAAAATTTTCAATGCATTAAGAACCATTCAAATTAATTTTCGGAAAGTTTCTGTACCAATGAAGAGTAGAAAATGTTAAATAAACATTTTAAATGGCAATTTGTTTATAATAATAAAAAAATTAAAAGAAATAGATTTCATGGAATGACAGAGCATGAAAAACGATTAAGGAATCTGTCATAGAAAATTCAATTATCATTTGTAGAAAGGAAGTTATGACCACTTTGAAATATCCGCTTCGCCCGGGGGATGCAAATTTCACCCTCTGTAGTTCGAGGAGGAATGGTAGTAAAAGTCTATAAATTGGTGGGTTAATAAAATTGGTCTATAAATACTATCATATAGGCAAACAATCTCTAAAAATTTGAAGGCAATCGGAAGGCATGACTTTTAAAGTTGAAGCAGTTCGGGAATAATGTCTTTCTATTATTAAATTATTAAGAAAACTATATACTACAAATTTATATTAAAATTGATGAATCAACGAAACGACTCAAAATTACAGATATAACGTATCTAGTCAAGAGGACGTCTTTTGACGTTGACAACGTACTCACCATTAAATTGAACCTTGGATTAATAATTGATTTACGTATCTGCTGATAGCTGCTTGCGGTCTTGATGTACCTTTTAGGAAATTAATTTATGATGCAGATGATCGCAGTATCTTTTGTGACTATTTTATCGCAAAGATCATTCGCTCATCAACCGAGCTTCTACTCCGAGTAGGTCGTTGCCTTTAGTCGCGATCGCAACACTTTCTTCAGTTCTTTGTATCGTGCAAATTTCGAATTCTTTTCACGCTTGATATCATTTAATATCGGATGAAATAGGTTTGCTCTATCGTTATAATTCAACAGAACCTTTTGCAGTTCATTACCGCTCATGAGCACAACCACCATGCTTTTTTCGCTTCGAACGCAATCGAGAAACGAGTGGCTTATATTTCTGTTACGAATTAAGAATTTTAGGGAAATATTAATAATTGCTAGACACCGTTTCTAAATTCTAATAAAAATTTAGTACATTTACCATAAAACGTGTTGCATTTCGTTTTTAGCAACCATTTTCTACATTTCTAACATTTCTAAACTGTAAAATGGGATTACTAGTAGTCCCAGTTGTAGCATATTTTGACTCTTGAATTTCAAAATGGAAGAAGGATTTGAGCGACATTGCTTCCTTTATTCCTGAAGGTTGCTACGACAGGAAGAGAAGCGACACCTGTTCTGAAAGCGCATCTTGATAATAAGTAATAACGAGAGTGGGACATTCGTATGACAATCGTAGACATTATATCCTTCCATTGTGGTGTATTTTCGTGTCGCACGTCTCCCTAAATGACTGGCACGTTCGAATGGTTCAATTTTAAGTAAATTGATCATACGTATTCTGTTCTCGGCATACTTAAAAAAAAGTATAACCCCTATCAGAGTGCCTATTTTGTCCTTGCGATTAATATGTATTTCGAGACAGTTCAGGTTCTAGACTGAATATCCCGAAGAAGGATGCCTCACGTCTACGAGAAGACTGTAGTCTGCGACGAATAATTGATCAGCGGCATTCATTTCGGCAATCGAAAACAAAGATGGCGATTGTATCCGTCGAGAATCGATTGCGCCTAATGCATTTCAACAAGCTTTCGGTACGGGAGGTGCAGAGCCTCTCCTTTCCAATTAATTTCTTATCGAAAAGTAATATTTCCAAACGAGAAATCAAAAACCATTTTTAATTTTACAATTCTCTTGATTTTAAAGTTTTATCTCTGAGACAATGTAAATACTAAATACTCTCCGAAGAATTTTTAAATCAGTTACTTCAGTCTGATTTAAATTTCGGAAGCTGAGAATTTCAAATTTGAAATTAATTTAAATGAAAAGTATCTTGTTCGAACGCTTTCAAATGTTACAACTGAAAACTAATTTTTTTAAATGCACCTCACAGTCTAGATTAAATTAGGGGGACTTCACATCCCAAAACGAAATTAGGGGACATGCTTTTGTTTATTACTAATGGATGGGATATTTCAGCATGTTTTTTCCGTAGCCCTACGTTACTACGATTTCTACTAAAATTCCACTATTTTTCCGTCTACAATTTTCAGCCTGTAATAAGCTCTGGAAGTTCCTAACAAAAGTTGTGCACCAGGTGCAAAAAATATTTCTTCCTCAAGGAAGTTGATTTATAAATGAACCTTGGAGGTAACCAACCAATCCTTTTCATGATCCATCATTATAAAATAACCTACAAGTGCACCAGGTGTAAAAAAACGCATTTTCCTCGAGGAAGTTGAGTTCTAAACGAACCCTGGAGGCAACCAACCAAATTTTTTCATGATACGTCATTATACAATAACCTCCAAGTGCGATCCTGAAGTCACAAAGGTCCTATCTTTTCACAATTTTCAAAAAAAAAAGTTTTAAAAGTAAAAAAAAAAACTTTTTTGGTCAGTTTCTGAAACCTTGAATCAATTAAACCAGAAATAATAAAGGTTTCTAATAAATTTATAATAATTTCTGAACAATTTCAGCTGAAATTAAAGCCTAATGCATGTACTATACATGACCCTATGTTTTCGACGATGACCTTAATTTTTGCTAATTTGTTGCATGTGTGAAATATGATTTGTTCATTTTTTAGGTGATATTCAACATTAAATTTTTAATATCTCAGAAAAAATGGATTCTACGAAAGAATAAAGTTAGTTTCAGAATAAGTGCCTGACAATACACAAAGAAATACCATAAAATTCGAATAAACACGAATGTAGCGCAATATGAATTTAAAAAAAAGTTGAGTTTTCGAGATAAAAATGTGAATTTCTGAACCCAAAACACGAAACATCAACAAAGAAGTTGAATTTTTTTATATAAAATTATAATTTTATTCACAAAATAGTTGAATTTTTAACCACACAGTTGAATGTTTAACAGCAACAAAATTAAATACCAACTAAAAAGTTGCATTTACAACCAAATATTTAAACTTTCAAGCAAAAGTGATGAACTGTCAACAAAATAGTGCAATTTTTAACCAAATGGTTAAATTTATTAACAAAAAGATTAAACATCAACCAAAAACAGTTACATTTACAACCGAACAGTTACAATTTCAAGAATAATGGAAGAATTTTGAATCAGAATAGTGGAATTTTGAACAAAATTGTTGTGTTTTTCAGCTGCAAAGATGAATTTTGAAACAAATAGTTGCATTTTTAACAACAACTATATGAATTAATAACAAAACAGTTGTTTTTGAAAACCAAATACTCAAACTTTCAAGCAAAATTGATGAATTTTCAACAAAATAGTTGAAATATTAACCAAATAGTTGAATTTTAAACATATAGAGATGAATTTTGAACTAAGCGGTAGAATTTTTAAATAAATAAGATGATAAGATGACGAATTATTTTTTTTTTAAATTTCACTATTTCACTGAAAATTTAATATTAAATTTTCAGTGAAATAGTGAAATTTAAAAAAAATAGTTAATGTTTTATGAAAATTATTGAATTTTTAACTCAAATAAAGAATCCTCATAAATACAAAATATATTTTTAACAATAAAGTTTAACTTGACTCAAATTGTTATTTAATTTAATAAAATTAATAGAAATTAATTTTCAACAAAGTAGTTCATCTTTCATACAAGTAATTAAGTTTTCAATTGATAGGGTTACTTTTCCACGAAAAAGGAACAAACTTACAATAAAATACATTAATAAAAATACAATAGATTAGTTAAATTTTCAGTTAAGAAAGTCAATTTTAAACCTAATGAAATCAAATTTTAAACAAATTAGGTAAATCTGCAACATAATAGTATAGATTTTTTACACAAAAAAAAGATGAATTCTAAACCAAAAATACAGTAATAGACTTTCCAATTAATATGAGTGAACTTTTAACGATAATTAATTGTATTTTATTATTAGGTTCTATTTTTCAGTTTTCATTTAGGCGAAAATAGGAGAAAAAGAGGGGAAACACATTTTAATACCCCCCACCCCCACCCCCCGGGAGGTTGGCGCAGTTTTTGTACGGCCGTTCAATGATATTATTAACATTATTGGTTCACTTCTATGACGAGAGAAAAACTAATTATAAGGTTATCCTCTTATCAATAAATAACAAAGTGCATTTGAGATGCAAATAAAAGGGGAAAGTATAATCGGCGTCCCTTCTGTATAGCCAAACCTTGAGAATATCAAGTAGGCAAAATAGACGTGGATGGACACTAACACTGATTTTAGAGAGATTTCTCATTGGATTCTTTTAGACTTAGCCCCTTTCTTCGAATCGATGCATTTCCATTTCTATTTCAAATTCGAAACGAATACAAATACGTGCAGATCCTGCCGATCTCAGGGAAGCCTTCTTCCTGTCCAAGTACCATAATTCCAAGATTCTTTCTCCTTTGTGTGTATTACGCGAGTAAATCTGTCAAGGCCATCAAAATTCTCGGAGGATGCGTAGTTTATTTATGGCAATATAAATTGTCGAAGAAAGGAAAATTTTCAGCGAAATAAAAAAAAAAAATTAACCAGTGTGTGAACGTAGGGCCAAACGGTATAATAACGAATTTGGAAATTTTTCGTGAGGAATCATCACGAGAGACAACTCACTAAGAAATCATAGATGGGTGCGCGGGGAATTTTAAAAGAATTCTTGGAGAAACTCTTAGAAATCTCTCGGCAATCTAGTATCCGTGAGAAATCTTTGAAATCTCACCAATTGGTGAGGTGATGTGGAGCATTCCGCAATACGCTCATATGCGTGTAACGAACAACCGACTGAATCCGCTGAGATTAGCCGACGAGTCTGTAGAATCCTACGTGAGTTTTGATCGCGAGCATAGTTGGCCATCTCGGAACCCCCGGCAATCTCAACGAAATCTTTGAAATCTCTAAAAGAATCCAATATAGATTGCTGCATTCACAGTTTTAAGATTTCCAGATTTCCCGAAGAAAGAAAGAGAGAGAGCATATGCAGGCATTGCTTAGTCTGGCAGTAGTGGGGATATGGAAGAAAAGTCTTAAGAGCAATTGTGAATCCCCGTACAAAAGACGCGAATAGAGAAAGAAGGTATTTAGATTATAGAAGATATACTTGGAAGAGATAGACAAAGATATATCAGTTCGTGCGGTCGGTCATTTTCTTCAATCAATCCCGTAACAACAGAAATTTCACTTTTAAAATGCAATTGCATATTTCATGGCCTGGATATAAATTGATGGAGATAAATATTGGGCACATCTAATTGCTTCTTATTAAATTTAACAAATGCATCCGACATACTTGTATAGTGTGAACATACCTTATTTCTATCTTTATGTTTCGGAACAGGAAATCATTTTTGATTAACTCAAACGAAAACTCTCAAAAATAATCATATGACTAGGGGTTAATTACCTACTAAGCCACAAAAATATTGCCTAAGATTACAAAAGATTCAATGTGTCATAGAAAATCATTGTATAGAAAATAATTATTATGAGATAATGAATCTTGAAACAAATAATAGAAAAATATGAAAGAAATTATTGTAAAAAACAGAAAAAATACAAACGAATAATTTATTTCAGACCACTCATAATCTCATAAGAAAGTACACAAAAATAGCGATTCTGCACAAATAAACTTTACACAGGTAATATCTGTGAACTTCCTTGATATCTTTAGAATAGCTTAAAATTTAATCAAAATCTGTGGAACCCTTTTGGTAGCTCTTGAAATCCCTTGATACACTTACCAATATTTTTAAATCCCTTAAAAATCCTAGAAAATGATTTATATAATTCGACAAGTATTATTTATTTTCCAAAGTTCTCTAGAAATCCCTTGAAATCTTTGAAAATCTTACTATATTCTTTCAAATTCCTAGAAATTTTTAAAGTCTCTAAAAAAGTGTAGAATCTTTAAATCGTTTGAAATCTCTGAACTCGCTAGGAATCCCGTGAAATTTAATGAAATTTCATGTATTTTCCAAAGTTTTCTAAAAATACCTTAAAATATTTTAAAATTCAAAAAAGTTCTTTGAAATTCCTTAAAATTTTGTATACCTCCTGAAATATTTTAGACTCCCTTAAAATTCTTCTGAACCATTTAATCTTGTGAAATTCCTTCAAATACCTTGGAATCTCTTGAAAGCTTTGGAAATCGTAAAGATCCATTTTTAAGAAGGAAGGTATGAATCATTTGAAATCCCTTGAATATAAATTAAATTTAACTCAATAATTAAAGTTCTGTAAGGAAAACCCGATTAAATCCCTAGAAACCTTTGAAATCCTACAAAATTCTTTAAAATTCTTGAAATTCAGCAAAATTCTTTGAAATATGTTGAATTCTCTTTAGACCCCTTGAAATTGAATGAAATTCTATGAAATCCCCTTCAGTCTTTTGGACATAATTGAAATTTGTTGAAATTCGTTTTGAAAATTTCGATATCCCTTGAAATCTTTGGAAATCCTGATAAATTCTACGAAATTCCTTAAAGTCTTTTGAAATCACCTAAAACCCCATTGGAATTGTCTGAAAACTCTTTTTAAACATTTGAATAAGATCCCTTTACATTGAAGTTTCTGGAAATCTTTAGAAGTCATTAGAAATATTTTGAATTCTTTTGAAATCAATTGGGAAATAATTTTTGATGAATTTTGAAGTCCAATCAAAATGTTTGAAATCCATTGAATTCTCTCGATACCCCTTGAAATTAGGTGAAATTTGAGGCGATTCCTTTAAATAATTTTAAACCACTATAGAAATTAGTTTTTCGAAATCCCTTAAAATCTTTCGAAATAATTAGAAATCTTTTGAATTCTTCTGAAACCCCTTCCATGTATTCTTTCCCTAAAATAATATAAAATTTTCCTGTAAAAATAAAATCTTGCCTGTCATAAGAAACAATGCAAAAATCCCTCTAATCCTGCAGAAACCTATATTTCTATTGTTTAACGTGTTTATTATTCTGGATTCATAAGACATGTGTGAGAACAGAAAATATGAAACTTAGACCAGATGCGGGTCAAGCGACACGTTAGGAACTTAATTAGATGCAAACCGCAAAGAAAAAAAAGGAAAACTAAATATTTTATTGGTTCCAGAGAAGACCACATGTGAACACAGGTTCCTGTTACCAACGGGACTTCCGGTTCTCTGACCTGGGTGAGTCCATCGTCCATCCTTTCTCATTTTTCTTATTCGCTTTCGCCCTTCTCGAATTCTTCCTCTCCCTTCTATGCCTATTTTCCTCTTCCTCTCGATAGGTGCCTAATGGTTTAAATTCTAAATGCATTTCCTTTTCCTTTTTCTGGTTTCACACTTACACAGCGTTTTGACTGATCGAGTCTACCAAAATTGAGGGTGCCAGGGTCAGTTGCTAATTATCCTCTTTATGCTTGGCTTTCCGCAAAACGAATAATCGGAAGCCGTCATAGGATACTTTAGGCACGTTATATAGATTAATGGGGAAACGCCCCTTTGAGGACCCGAAACTGTCACAAAAGCCGTGGACAAATAAAAACTCCATGTTTTTCAAAAATTATAGCTTTTAGTTAGAAAATTCAACTATTACATTTTTCATTGAGAATTCATCTTTTTTTGGTTGGACATTCAACTATTTGCTTAAAAGTTAAACTACTTTGACAAAAATTAATTTTATTTTGATGAAAACAAAATTTTGAAATTGAACATTAAACTACTTGGATGAAAGTTAAACAAATTTATTTTTAAAAATTTCTTGGCTGAAAGTTAATGTCTTTGATTCATTTTTCATTTTTAGTTGAAAACAGATATGTTTTTGTTAATACTTCATATTTTTCCTAAAAAATTTGTGGTTGAAGATGCAACCATTTGGTTCACATTTTTTTCTATCTGGACAGATAGGTCTTTCCTGTTAAAAAATGTAACTCTTCTTTCTTTTGTTTTTATTTATTTTCAAAATAAACCCAACACATTACAATTTTACATATAAAGTGACTTAATGGCGAAGGAAAAATACCATAAACAATTATAAGCTAAACAACAAAGCAGTCTTTTTGGATTCAAAATTAATCTCTTTGGTATTATAGAAATGTGATCTTTTTTGGTTTAAAATACAACTATCTAGTTAAAAAATTATAAGTTATGGCTTAGTATTCATCTATTTTATTAAAAATTCATCGATTTAGGTTGAATTCGACTGTTTTTTGTTTAAAAATAAAATGGTTTGGTTGCAATAACTACTACTACACTTTTCATTGAGAATTCATCATTTTGGTCACATTCCAATATTTTTTACTTAAAATAAATTTTTTTTAATATAAACTATATTACTTTTTAATTGCGAATTAATAGCTTATCTTAAGAGTTTCGAATTGAATTAAATATGATACCTTGCATTCATGTCATCAAAAAAAATTCATGCCTCTATTTTTGTGAAAAATTACCCTCTTTCACCTGTTTTGCGTCAATTTTTGGCTGCTCATGTGTTTTTTATTTTATCAAAGGGAAATGTGGAAGAAGTGTTTTAAAAAACGTGACGTGCAGTTTTAGAACAGTCAATTTAGTTAAATAAATACTTGTTTGTTTTTATTTTATAATAAACACACAATACTAGTTAGAAATATAATTTTCTACAACTAATGTCGAATTTTGTGTTCCTTGTATCGGACAAAAAAACTTTGTTAATTGTTTGTTCTTTTTTTCTTTTTATTATTTTGTTATACTTTATTTTTTATTTTTAAAAAAATCTCTAAAAAATGATGCGACATTCCTCAGAAATGATCAAACAATCTGTAAACATCGTGTGAATCGTTTGGGCTGGGTATCAATACTACACATATCGATACTACACATTGTGCAACTCTACACATTGCGTGTAGAGTTTAAATG
>JAAAKG020114254.1:0-15329 GCA_010014905.2 Druon quercuslanigerum
TGAAATAATTATCTGAATTCCATATTTAAAATTATATGTCAATGCGTTTAACATTTTTATGAAATTAGTTAAAAAAATTTATAATACTTCATATTTTTAGAAAAATATATAGCAAATATTATTTTTATGTTTCAATGCAAATAATTTATTACTACTTTCTATATTATGAAATAATTAACTAACTATTGACTGATTTTTTCATTTCTTCAAACAACTATACATAATTTTTGTTAAATTAAGTCACTTAAATTGATTATTTGCATAAACATTATGCAATTAAATATAAGCTAATATTTCTATACTTAAATTTGTTTTTTATTTAAAAATATTTTATGTTTTAATGAAAATAATTATTAAATGATTTTTAGGTTCTTTACTGATTAATTAATTATTAGTAGATCGTCAAAAAATTTTAATTTCTAGAATTATTTAGAAGCGTATAATTAATTAAAGTTAAATAAAGAAAAGTTTAAACTCAAGAAGTATTTAAACTGAAAATTATTTAAATATTTCAATAAAAATATACTTTAAAGGTTGAAATTATTTGAATTTTTTATTAAAATAATGGTGTAATGCCTTTTGTTTTGAAATGATTAAATATTCATTAAGTAATTCTACTAAAATTTCATTTTTTTGGAATTATATCAAATAAAAAAATATTCATAAATTTAATTAAAAAAAACTATTTAAAATTTAAAATAATTTGATTTTTTCAATTCAAATAATTGCTTGGAGCTTTTTTTATTTAAATCAATATCTAAATTTAATTTTCAAAAATTAAAACATTCAAATAAATACATTGTTATGAAAATTATTTTGATTACGATTTATATGTTCTTTGCTCATTAATTAATTATTAAAAGATCCTGCTAAAATGTATATTTTCTAGAAAAAGTTAGATATTTATAATTATTTAAAGTTACACAAAGACAATTTTAATTTTCACAAAATATTAAAAATGAAAATTATTTAAATGTTTCAATGAACATAATTTGTTAAAGTTTAAAATTTTTTTGAATTTTTATTAAAATAATGGTTAAATGCTTTTTTTTAATAGTTAAATATTTGTTAAGTAATTCTGCTAAAACGTCAATTTTCTATAATTATTTCAAAAGAAATAAAGATATTCATAAATTGAAATTAAAATTAAAAAAATATGTATAAAAACAAAAAAAAAGTTTAAGGCTTTTTATGTTGTGAACTATTCATGTAATTTTTATTTTATTAATTTTGACAACAACATTGCATTAGACAAAGATTCAATTTAGGAAATTTTAAATCGAGTAACATTAAATGATTAGTTAATTTCAGATTATGTAATTCAATATTAGCTATTACTTAAACAATAAAAGTTTATTTTCTCTATCAAATGCCTCTAACAAATTTTATGATTTTTCCGATGGTTATGAAGCGAAATAAGTATTTAAATTCAATTTTTCAAAATTATAAGTGAATAATTTTAATTTTTTTGAAATTAGTTTTAAAGTTTATTAATAAATTAATCGTATATGAATGTTGTTTTACATTTAAAGAAAATATAATGTAAAAATTATTAGAATGATATAATGCAAATAATTGTCTAATGCTTTTATGTTTTGAACTGATTAACTGTTAATTTATTACATATAAACTTCAGTGAAAGTTATGGTTAAATGCTTAAATGTTTTAAAATTGTCTTCGATATTTTCAAATAATTATCTAAACTCCATATTCAAAATTTTATTTTAATGTGTTTTAAATTTTTATAGAATTATTTTAAATATTATCATTACTTCAAATTTTCACCAAATTATATTGTAAATATTATTTTTATTCTTTAATGACAAAAATGTATTACTGTTTTTTATATTATAAAATAATCAACTAACTATTGACTGATTTGTTTATTCATTCAGACAACTAAATATAAATTTTTTTCAATTAAGTGACTTAAATTAATTATTTGCATGAACATTATGTTAGTAAATATTCGCTATTATTTCTATATTAAAATTTGTTTTTGTTTAAAATATTTTATTAAAAATAATTATCAAATGATTTTAAGTGCTTTACTCATTAATTAATTATTATTAGATAGTGCAAAAATGTATGTTCAGTGATAATAATTTTTTAAAATTTTAATTCTTTGAATGTTCTGTTAAAATAATGGTTTAATACTTTTTTGTTTTGAAATGATTGAATATTTATTAAGTAATTCTGTAAAACTTCAATTTTCTGGAATTAATTTAAATGAAGTAAAGATATTAGGAAATATAAATTAAAAAAATATATATAAATTTTAAAATAATTTGACTTTTTCCATTAAAATAATTGCTTAGGGCTTTTTTATTTAAATCAGTATTTGATTTCAATTTTCAAAAATACATACATTTTTCTGAGAGTTATTAATTAATGATTTTTATGTTCTTCACTCAATAATTAATTATTAATAAATCCTGCATTATGTATATTTTTTAGATATAGTCAAAAGTTTATAATTATTTAAAGTTACGCAAAGACAAGTTGATTTCTTACAAAATATTAAAATTGAAAATTATTTTAAAGTTTCAATGAACATAATTTGTTAAAATTTTGAATTCCTTCAAAGGAAATCAAGATGTATAGAAATTAAAATTAAAATTAAAAAAATATATATAAAAACAAAAATAATTTGATTTTTTAAATGAAAATAATTGCTTAAGGCTTTTTATGATGTGAACTATTTAATTAACATGAATTGATTATTTATCTAAATTAAATTAAATTCAATTAAATGTAATGTAAAAATTATTAGAATGATTCAATGAAAATTATTGTTTATTGCTTTTTATGTTTTGAACTGATTAGCTGTTAATTTATTCTATTAAAACTTGTGATTTCTGGAATTAGTTCAAAATCTTATTAAAAAAGTAAATTTTAATAAATGAAAACTTAAATTTGAAAAAAGATATTAAGTAATGATTATTTGAATGCTTTAATGAAGGTTATATTCAAAGGTTTTTATTATTGTACAATAATTTATAATTAATTATCAGCTAAATAATGTTTTAAAATATTTATTTAAATAAAGATTAAATTCTAGTTTTTTTAAATTAGGTGACATAAATTGATTATTTATGAGAAGGTTATATAATTGAGTGTAATTTGCATAATAAAATTTTATTTATATAAAACATCACTATTTCAATTACTATCATAAAATTGGATTTATTTTTTAAATGTCTCTATTAAAATTATATATTTTGAAACGCTTATGTTTTGTGGAAAGAATGTCTGAACTCTATTTTCGAAGTTATATGTGCATATGTTTTTTTTTAATCGGTGCAAAAGTTTATTATTACTTAAAATTTTCATAAATAAAAAACAAATAAATAATTATTTCAACATTCCTTTAATAATAAAAAGAAATACAAAAGTTAGAGCGCGTTTGAGCGCGTACACGATATTCTCGTGTTACCAGAATGTAGCAGACTTAAAAAGAAATTGTAGAGAATTCATGAAGATTTAAAATCAATAAAAGATAATAGTAGTAATAGAGGCTGGATGAGAGGGGGCGATTTTCATTTGATCGCGGTATACCTGCTTCTCTACCCTCTCTACTTGACTTCCCCTCACGTCGCTAACTGAGCGAGAGCGCTAGGTTGAGCCTTGCTAATAAGGAATAAAATTCCAAATATAAAATTGTTTTAATAGTGCGTATCTGCAGCAGGAGAATGTGGTAAAGAAGATGATTTTAAGGGAGAATGGATTAAGTAAGGAAAGGAATGTACAAGGAAGGAAAGTAGAAGAAAAAAGATGTATTGATAAGAGAAATAGAACAGAAAGTTCAAAATCCTTGAACGTTTAGAGGAAACAAAGAACCATTTTTAGAAGTATGTAGAAGAGGAATGAAAGCTAAAGGTATCTGCGGTAGGAAAACGTTATGAAGCGAAGGATTTTAAGGGAGGATCGTAAAAGTAAGAAAAAGACTGTATAAGGAATCAATTTAGCCGGAAAAGGATGTATTGAGAAGAGAAATAGAAAAGAAAGATCAAAATCTTTGAACGGTAAGAGGAAATAAAGAATCATGTTTAAGAAGGTAGTGAAAGAGGAATGAAAGCTCGAGGTGTTTGCAACATGAGCTTGTGGTGAAGAGGACGATTATAAGGGATGTTCGATTAAGTCAGGAAAAGAATGTATGAGGAAGAAATGTAGAAGAAAAGGGATGTATTAAAAACAGAAAGAGAAAAACGTACACAATCCTTGAAGGGGAAAGAGGATATACAGGACTATGTATAGAAAGGATGTAAAAAAGGAATGAGAGCTAAGGGTATCTGCTGCAGAAGAATGTGATAAAGAGAAGGATTTTAAGGGAGGATGAATTAGGTAAAAAAAGGAATTTATAATAAAGAAATCTAAAAGAAAGGGTTTTTATTAAAAAAAGAATTAGAAAATGAAGCTAAAGGTATCTGCGACAGGAGAATGCTATGAAGAGGAGAAGTTTAAGGAAGGATCGTAAAAGTAAGGAAAGGAAAGTATAAGGAAGGGATGCAGATGGAAAGGGATGTATGGGAAAAAGAAACAGAAAAGAAACTTCAAAATTCTTTAACGGTAAGAGGAAACAAAGAACCATGTTTAAGAAGGTTGTAGAAAAGGAATAAAAACTAAAGGTATCTGCGGCAGGAGAATGTAACGAAAAGAAGGATTTTAAAGGTGAATCGATTAAGTAAGGAAAGGAAGGTATAAGGAAGTAACGTAGATGAAAAGCGATCTATTGAAAAGAGAAACATAAAATAAGTTTCAAAATCCTTGAACTGTAAGAGGAAACAAAGAACCATGTTGAAGAAGGATCTAGAAGATGAATGAAAGCTAAAGGTATCTGCAGCAGGAGGTTGTGGTGAAGATGAAGATTTTTAAGGAGGATTGATTAAGTAAGGAAATGAACGTATAAGGAAGGAGTGTACAAGGAAATGGATGTATTAGGAAAAGAAAGATAAAAGAAAGAGCAAAATCTCTAAATGGGTTAGAGGATATACAGGACTAAAAGAAAGGATGTACGAGAGGAATAAAAGCTAAAGGTATCTGCGGCAGGAGAATGTGATAAAGAGAAGTATTTTAATGGAGGATGAATTAAGTGAGGAAATGAATTTATAAGGAAGGAATCTAGAAGAGAAGGGATTTATTAAAAAAAGAATAAGAAAAAAAGCTAAAGGTATCTGCAGTAGGAGAATGTTATAAAGACGAGGATATTTTGAGAGAATTGATTAAGTAAGAAAAGGAATATATAAGAAAGGAAAGTAAAAGGAAAGGGATGTGTTGAGAAGAGAAACAGAACAGAAAGTTCAAAATCCTTCAACATCAAGAGGAAACAAAGAACCATGTTTAAGAAGAATTTAGAAGAGAAATAAAAGCTAAAGGTATCTGCGGCAGCAACTTGTAGTGAGGAGGACGATTTTATGGGAGGATCGATAAGTAAGAAATGGAATGTATAAGAAAGAAATATAGAAGAAAAGAAACGTATTAAAAAAAGAAAAAGAAAAGAAGGTGCAAAATCCTTGAATGGTGTAGAGGATACACATGATTAAGTATAGGAAGGATATAGGAGAGGAATGAGCGCTTAAGGTGTCTGCAGCAGGAGAATGTGATAAAGAGAACGATTTTAAGTGAGTGCGAATTAAGTCGGGAATGGAATTTATACTCAGAAATCTAGAAGAACAGGGATTTATTGAGAAAATAATGAAAAAAGAAAGCTAAATGTATCTGCGGCAGGAGAATTTTGTAAAGAGGAGGTCTTCAAGGGAGGATTGATTAAGTAAGGAAAGAAATGTATAAGAAAGGAAAGTAGAAGAAAAGGAATGTGTTGGGAAGATAAAAAGAAAAGAAATTTCAAAATCCTTGAACGTTTAGAGGAAACAGAGAACCAAGTTTGACAAGGATGTGCAAGAGAAATGAAAGCTAAAGGTATCTACGACAGGAGTTTGTAGTGAAGAGGACGATTTTAAGATAGGATCAATTAAGTAAGGAAAGGCATGTATGAGGGAGGAATGTAGAAGGAAAGGGATGTATTAAGAAAAGAAAGAGAAAATAAAGTGCATAACCCTTGAATGGAGAAGAGGCTACAAAGGACCATGTATATAAAGGATGTAGGAGAAGAATGAAAGCTAAAGGTATCTGCAGCAGGAGAATGTGATAAAGAGAACGATTTTAAGTGAGGGTGAATTAAGTGGGGAAAGGAATTAATACTAAGAAATCTATAAGAAAAAGGATTTATTGCGAAAAGAGTGAGAAAAAAAAGCTAAATGTATCTGCGGCAGAAGAATTTCGTGAAGAGGAGGTTTTGAAGCCAGGATCGATTAAGTAAGGGAAGGAATGTATAAGGAAAGAATGCAGACGGAAAGGAATGTATTGAGAAAAGAAACAAAAAAGAAAGTTCAAAATCCTTGAACGTTTAGAGGAAACAGAGAACCAAGTTTGACAAGGATGTGGAAAAGGAATGAAAGCTAAAGGTATCTGCGACAAAAGCTTGTGGTGAAGAGGACGATTTTAAGGGAGGATTGAATAAGTGAGGAAAGGAATGTATAAGGAAGTAGTGTAGAAGGGAAGGGTTCAGTTAAGAATAGAAAGATAAAAGAAAGTGCAAAATCCTTGAGTGGGGCAGAGGATACACAGGACCATGTATATAAAGGATGTAGGAGAGGAATTAGAGCTAAAGGTGTCTGCAGTAGAAGAATGTGATAAAGAAAAGGACTTTAAGGGATAGTGAATTAAGTGAAGAAAGGAATTTATAATGAAGAAATCTAGAAGAAAATGTATTTATTGAGGAAAGAATGAGAAGAGAAAGCGAAAGGTATCTGCTATAGGAGAATGTGATAAAAAGAAGGATTTCAAGGAAGGATAAATTGAGTGGGGAAAGGAATTCATAAGTGAGGAATCTAGAAGAAAAGGGATTTATTGAAAAAAGAATGAGAAAAGAAAGCTAAAGGTATCTGCGGCAGGAGAATGTTATGAAGAGGATGATTTTAAGGGAGGATCGTAAAACTAAGGAAAGGAATGCATAAGGAAGGAATGCAGACAAAAAGGGATGTATTGAGAGGAGAAACAGAACAGAAAGTGCAAAATCCTTAAACGTTAAGAGGTTAGTCTAAATGAAAAATTCATCTTTTTTGGAAAAAAATTTTTATTGGCGGTCGATAATTCAAAATTTAAAAATTAAACTATGTAGTTGAAAATTGAAAGACCTTTTTTAAACTTACTTTTCTTTTTATTTAAGTATAAACTATTACAATTTTTATTAAGAATTCATGTTTTTCTGCGGTAGGAGCTTGTAGCGAAGAGAAAAATTTTAATGGAGTATTGATTAAGTAAGGTTAGAAATGTATAATGAAGGAGTGTAGAAGGAAAGGGATGTATCAAGAAAAGAAAGAGAAAAAAAGTGCAAAACACTTGAATGGAGAAGAGACTACACAGGACCATATATATAAAGGATGTAGGAGAGGAATGAGAGTCAAAGGTATTTGCAGCAGAAGAATGTGATAAAGAGAAGGATTTTAAGTAAGGGTGAAATAAAAGCCAAAGGTATCTGTGGCAGGGGTTTGCGGTGAAGAGGATGATTTTAAGGGAGGATCGATTAAGTAGGAAAAGTTATGTATGAGGAAGGAATGCAGAACGAAAGCGATGTATCAAGAAAAGAAAGAGAAAAGAAATTAAAAAGCCCTTGAATGAGGTAGAGGATACACAGGACCATGTACAGCAAGGATGTAGTAGAGAAACAAGAGCTAAAGGTATCTGTGGCAGGAGAATGTGACAAAGAAAAAGATTTTAAGCAAGGATTTATTTAGAAAGGAATAAGAAAAGAAAGTTAAATGTATCTGCGGCAAGAGAATTTTGTAAAGAGAAGGATTTTAAGGGAGGATGGATTGAGTTGGGAGTAGATGAAAGATTTGGAGAAGGCAAAGTGTCCGACTGTAACTAAAATCTCGAATTATGCAAGAGAAGAAACAGAAGTCTTTCATAAAATTTCATAGATTCCTTTCAAGATTCAAAGTTTGGTCGACCTAGTTTTAAGTTTGCATCCGCATGCTGGTGAATTAATCTTCCCAGCAGAGGTCTTCTGCTTTTAAATTGCTCATCCATTTCAAGCAAATTTCTCTCGGTTTTGGCATACAGAACTCTCGCGGGCATAACTAATAAACTGTTTGGTTGAATTATATAATTCATAAAATGGTGTTTTAATAACCTTGATTTTCTTTTCGTCAAAGATTCATAATTCTATTTTAAAACTTATTTCTTTTTTAGAACATTTAACTATTTATTTGTTTAAAAATTCTTTGTCGATAGAAAATAATTTTTTTTGGTTAAAAAACTGATTTTTCAAACTAAAAATTCAAATTTTTTATCTTTGGTTCAAGAATCTTTTTTAATTGAAAATTCGAATTTATGTAGTAGGAAGCGAATTTTCTTGGTTTAATGTTTCTTCTTTTTTCTGTAAAAAATGTAACCCCTTGTAGAAAATTAACTTTTTTAATTCAAAATTCATATTTCTGGGTTAAAAAATCAATTTTTTCAAACAAAGTTTCTCTTTTAATTTAAAAATTCAACAATTTTGATAAACCCGTTTTTGTTCTTGTTTTAAAAATGTGTATTTGTTGAAAATTTCACTTTTATATTTTCGCTTCATAATTTTTATTTTTTTTAGCTTAAAATATATCTTTGTGAGTAGAAAACTAATATTAATGATTTAAAAGATCCTCGTCTTGTTTAGGACTGCAGTAGTTTGTTTGAAAATAAGAAATTTATATTTTCTACTGTCATTGTAACTTTTCCCTTTTTTCTTGCAAATTTTATATTTTTAGTTTATAACTCGTCTAGTTCAGTTTGAAATTTACATATTTTATCATAATTAATTATAATATTTTACAGAAAATTCGGCTTTTTAATCGAAAGTTCAACAATTTGGATCAACTTTTTTTTCTTTATTTACTGTAAAATCGTTGTTTGATGACAATTACATTTCTATTTCGAAAGATTCTTTATTTTAATGAAAAGTTTAAACTATTTTTGTAAAAAATAATGTGTTTTTCTCCAAATTAATTTTTATTTTAAATTTAGTAAAGATTTTGTCTTTTTGAGTCTAAGTATTGACTATGAAATTTTTGATGGAAATATATATTCGGTTTGTAAATATAGATTTTTGCATTATAAATTTTGCATTATACCTTTCGAAAAAATGATTCTTCTGACATGAAAATGTAACTATTTGATTTAAAATGCCACGGTTTTCGGTTGATATTAAATTTTTTTAAATCCAAGTATTCAGTTAAAATTAATTGTATTTTGTTAAAGCAAATTTTTTTTGTAGAATATTATTCTTCTTGATTAACAATTCCACTTTCTGGTTATAAATACATCTATTCTGGTAGAAATTTCTTCTTTTTTAGCGGAAATATCATAATACTTTTTTACTGGAAATCTATCGTCGTAAGTCGAAAATTTAACTATTTGGTTAAAAATTAATATGACCTTTAAAAAATGTATTATTGGTTTAAAAATGAATCTCTTTAATTGAAAATTTAACTACTTTCTGGAAAATTATTCTTCTTTTTTTTTAATATCAACTATGACATTTTTTGTAGAGTTTATGTTTTTCTCGAAATTCTAAATATAAAATCTAAAATCTAAATATAAAAATCTAAATATTAAACTGTATTTTTTACGATTCATCTACTCTGTCAGAAACTTCTCCCCCCTGAAAATTAATTTAGTTGAAAATTGAAATACTTTTTTAAAAATTATTTTTGTTTTCTTTAAAATATAAACTATTAAATTTTTATTAAGAATTCATATTTTTTTGTAAATAAAATAAATCGGCTTGCAAATTTCATTTTCTTATAAAAATTTTCCTCATTAGCGCTTAAAATTTTAAATATTTGATAAAAAATGCAACTTTTTTAAATATACGTCTAATCCATCAGACAAGTATTTTATTTGTTTGTTAATAATTCACCTTTTCTGGCAGAAATTCATTCTTTCTTGGTTCGAAATTCAACAATTTCGTTAGAAATTAAACTATTTTGTTTTAAGTTGAATTATTTGGTTTGAAATTCATTTTTTTGGGTTGAAAAATATAAAAAAAAAAATTTTAATATTTATTTTGATTATTTCATTTCATGTATTAAAGATTCTGCAATAAAAACGTTACAGTAAATCGCCAAAAAATATAAAAAAGTCGATCAGGAAAAAATCCGGGAAATAAGATAGCAATTAGAGGAAGTAACGGGAAAAGTGCAAAGAAAAATAAAGGAAGTGAGTAAAAATAGCAGGTTGAAAAATGTTAGAAAAGAAAAATGAAGTAGAAGACAAATACAAGAAATTCGGAAAGAGAAGTAGGAGAAATGAGAGAAAATGAGCTGACTGAAAGTAGGTGAAATAATGGAAATGGGTGCAAGGGAAGTTTCGTTAAACGAGTGGAGGGGAAGTAATGTAGGTCAGTAGAAACACTGCAAAAAAGTTAGAGAATATGAGGGGAGGGAAAGTAAGAGAAATAAGGAAAGTGGGTGCAATGGAAGTGCGGACAATTAAGTAGAGAGGAAGTAAGGTAATCAGAATAAACAATGGATAAAAGTGAGGGAAATGAAGGGAGGGGAAGAAACTAAAATAAGGGAAATGTTTGTAATGTAAATGCAGGTAAATTAGTAAAAAGGGAAGTATAATAGGTCAGGAGAGGCAATCAGACCAAAATAAGGGAAAATTAGGAAAAGGAAGTGGTTGAAATAAGCGAAGTGGTTGCAAGGGAAGTGCGGTTAAATAAGTCGAGTGGAAGAATGGTGTGCCAGGAAAAATAATCAGAAAAAAGTGATTGGAAATGAGGGGAGGAGAAGCAAGTAATCAGAACAACATGAGTCAGAATAAGAGAGAGAGGACGTAGCTGAAATAAGCGTAATGTTTTCAAGAGAAGTGCGGATAAATAAGTATAGTGGAAAAATGGTAATTCAGAAGAAATAATCTATAAAAAGTGAGAGCAAATGAAAGGGGGGGGGAGTAGGTTGAGTCAGGAGAAACAATCAGAACAAAATGTGGGAGAATTAGGGACAGGAAGTAGTTGAAATCAGCGAAATGGTTGCAAGAGAAGTGCGGTTAAATAAGTATAGTGGAAGAAGGGTGATTTAGGAGAAATAATCAGATAAAAGTGATAGGAAATGAGGAGAGGGAAAGTAGATAAAATAAGCGAAATGGTTGTAAGGAAAGTGCGGTTAAATAAGTTTAGTGGAATCATGGCGAGTCAGGATAAATGATCCAAAAAAAAGTTAGGGAAAATTATAGAAAGGAAGTCATTAAAATAAGCTAAATGGTTGCAAGGGAAAGGCGTGTAAATAACCGGAGGAGAGGTGAAAAAATTGAAATGAGGTAAATGGATATAATGGAAATGGAGTTAAATAAGTGGAGTAGAACTAAAGTGGATCAGCGGATACTATAAGAAAAAAGTGAGCATAAACAAAGGAAGAAGAAGTAAGTGAAGCAGTTGATGTGCAAGATAGTAAGGAAATTAATTAAAGAGGGTAGTTGGAATAATCGTAAGAGGAGTATTGGAAGTGAGAAGAAGTTGTAAGAGAGGAAGTAGAGCGAGTGCAGGGAAATTTGGGAGAGGAAGTAGGGCTAAAAGATGAATGATGGGATGGAAAGAAAGGATGGAGGGTAAATGGTGGGAGGGGAAGAAAGGGTGCAGCTTGAATGATGGGAGGGGAGGTATGGGTTGTAGAGTGAATGGTCGAAGAGTGAGTAGGTCGAATGATGCAGAGGGGGGTCTAGAAGAAGGAAAAGTTGTAAAAAAGAAAGAAGTGGGTTAGGTCATCAATTTGTAGAAACTTACGTTAAGGGTTGCACTTGATGGTGTCTGTGCACTTGGTCTCTTAGGAGTGTAGCAAGTATCGCTGCAAAATCAGCAAGTGGAGTATACGCTGAGTCAGGTATTCGCAAATTACGAACCTCCCAGTAGTTTCTATTGCCTCCACTTTCCGGGAAAGCCATCGATTTCGCTGTTTCTTGCTTGATAGTAACTTGGAGTTTAGAACTGCTAATTGTTAGTTATTGTCTTCGAAGAAGTTTGAGGAAGGAGAAATGAAGCATTCCTTTTTTTATTTTTGACCTTTCTTTTAAGGTATTATTGTCCTTGTAAGTATAATATTGGTAGAATCACATTTGTGAATTAGGTTCTTCCATGAACTAGTTTACCATTTTCCTTTCCACCTTTTTCCCGTTTCTCAAAAAATTTTCTAAAAAGTTTAATATTATATTTTTGGTCCGGAATTCATCTTGATTGGTCTAATCATCTTTTTTGTTTTTTGTTGTTTTGTTTAAAACTCAACTAGTTGATTGAGAGTTTAATTAATTTACTAAAAATTTATTTCTTAGTTCAAGAATACACTCTTGGGTTAGCATTTAACAATTACATATTTGTTTAAATCCTTTTTTATTGAAAATTCCACTACTTAGTTGAATTTTTTTTGCGTTAGAAATTAGGTTAATCGTTGTCGTTGTTTAAGATTTATAATTTAGGTTGAAACTTATTCTCTTTGGCTGCTTATTTAATTGTTATGTTGAAAATTCTTAATTTTAGCTTAGAAATTTGGCTTAAAAATGGACTTCTTGATTGAAAATTATTATTTATTGTTTAAAATACAACTATTTTGATAGAAAATTTAACTGTTTGGCTATGATTTAATTTTTTTATTAAAAAATATATGTTTAGTAAAGAATTAATTAATTTTGTTCTGAAAAATTGCATTTAAAGGTTCAATACTCAAATGGTTTGTAGATTATATATCTTCTTAAATTCAAAATTTAATATTTGTTTAAAATTTCGTCTTTTTGATAGAACATTATTCTCATTTGTGAAAAATTAAACTTCTTGGTTAATAATTTAAACATTTTGGAAAACATTCATTTTTTTAATGAGAATTTAAACAATTAATTAAATGTATTTAGTTTTTATAGATAACGTACGTAAATTGAGGAATTGAACTATTTTTTTAAAAATTCATCTTTTTGTGGAAATCAACATGTTCAAAATAATTTTCTTTCTTTGTTAATAAAGTTATTTTTTAAAGTGAAGATTTACGTTTTTGGTTAAAAAATTTTCTTCTTTAGTTGAAAATTCGCATTGGTAATATCTATAGTGGCTTCAAATTTTATTTACATTTTATTATAAAAACTAGTTAGCTTAATCTTTGTACAAGGCTTAAGCAAAATTTTTCTTTCATAAAAGTTTAAATACTGTTTAGAGCGCGAAAATATATTTAATTTTGTCCGAATTATTTTAATTTAAAAATTATATTTAAAAATATTTTTTTTAAATAAATTTCAGTCTTGCCCAAGTATCTGCACAGTAAATTTCTATTGTGGAATTCTGAAAAGTTTTAAGAAAGGAGACAAATTTTCTTTCCCATCCTGCTTTTATTCAGAAAATATAATTTCAAGAAAATATACTCAAAAATAAGGGTTTAATTGAAATTTTCAATGTTAGAAAATTTTTTAGTATTTGAGGGTCAGTTACAGTCACCTAATTAAATAATAAGAAATTTCGCTTTTTAGTTTAAAAACCACATCTCAAACGATACTGTGTAAAACTGAGAAAAGAAAAGTTACTTTAAACGATATTAAAAAAACAATTCGTTGTTAGAAGACCAAATCGTAATTACGAGAAAGGTTTAGAGTAGAACATCTCTTATCCGAGCCCCTCTTTATCCGAGTTCGCGATTATCCGAGGTTAAAACAAATATAGTTTTCCCGTCTTATCCGAGCTATAGCGAAAGATTAGTCCGTATTATCCGATACTTATGCGTCATTTCAGCTTCTTGATTATCCGAGTTGTGACCGCTTCACGATAGCTCGGATAAGCGATGTTCTCCTGCATTTCTTTAAATAGATTTTCCGCAAAAGTAGTTTTTAGAAAACCAAATCGTAATTATGAGAAATATATAATTTTTTAAATGATGTTCCGCACTGATGGTTTTAAGAAAACTACAGCTATAAGTACTTACTTTTGACGATATTTTGAGAAAGTCGTTGTTTCAAAACGAAGTCGTAACATAAAGAAAGACAAAATGGTAATTTTACGATATTTGAAAAAAAGTTTTGTTAGAAGACCAAATCGTTATAACGAGCAAGATTTACAGTAGAACATCGCTTATCCGAGTTTGCGATTATTCGAGGATAAAACAAAAATAGTTTGCTGTGTGTTGTTTTTAGAAAGCCAAATCATAATGATGAGAAATACATAATTTTTTAAAGAATGTTCCTAACTGGTGGTTTTTAGGAAATTATATAACTACTTACTTCCTTTTGGTGATGTTTTGTGAAAGTCGTTGTATGAAGACAAAGTCGCAGTATAGAGAAAGATAAAATGGTACTTTTAACGATATTTGAAAACAATCTTTCTTAGAAGACCAAATCGTGTTTACGAGAAAGATTTTCAGTAGAACATCGCTTATCAGAGCCCCCTTTATCCTAATTAGCGATTATCCGAGGTTGAAACAAAAATGGTTTGCCATCTTATCCGAGCTATAGAGTAAAAGTAGTCCGTATTATCCGATCCTTATGCATTATCCGAGTTTCTCGATTTTCCAAGTTGTGGCCGGTTCACAATAGCTCGGATAAGCGATGTTCTGCTGTATTTCTCTTTAAAATATGTTCCGCAAAAGTGGTTGTTAGAAGACCAAATCGTAATTATGAGAAATATATAATTTTTTAAAGGATGGTCCTAACTGGTGGTTTTTTAGGAAATTATATAACTACTTACTTATTTTTGACGATGTTTTGAGAAAGACGTCATTTGAAGTCAAAGTTGTAATATAAAGAAAGATATAATAGTACTTTCAACAATATTTGAAGAAAATCTTTGTTAAAAGACCAAATTGTAATAACGAGAAAGATTTACAGTAGAACATCGCTTATCCGAGTTCGCGATTATCCGAGGTTAAAAAAACAATTCTTGTCTTATCCGAGCTATAGCGCAAGACTAGTCCGTATTATCCGATCATTAAGCGTATTCCGTGTTTCTCTTTAAAATATGTTCCGCAAAAGTGGTTGTCAGAAGACCAAATCGTAATTATGAGAAATATATAATTTTTTAAAGGATGGTCCTAACTGGTGGTTTTTTAGGAAATTATATAACTACTTACTTATTTTTGACGATGTTTTGAGAAAGACGTCATTTGAAGACAAAGTTGTAATATAAAGAAAGATAAAATAGTATTTTCAACGATATTTGAAGAAAATCTTTGTTAGAAGACCAAATTCTAATAACGAGAAAGATTTACAGTAGAACATCGCTTATCCGAGCCCTCTTTATCCGATTTCGCGATTATCCGAGGTTA
>JAAAKG020114265.1:0-15328 GCA_010014905.2 Druon quercuslanigerum
TAAGCCGTTTCCCTTTCGGGGTAGGCGTGACTCATTCGGTAGGGAGGGGAGTAGTGTGAGGAAGGGGTTATAAAAATATCAGATTTTTTGTAAACTAGCACGTCCAAGAAAGGCAATTTTCCGATTTTTTTAATTTCCATGGTGAATTGGATATTAGGATGCAATTGACTGATGAAATCGAAAAACTTATTTAGTTCATTTAGTCCATGCCACCAGATGAAGAAGGTGTCGACCACATAACGGGATAGGGTGTAAAAGCTAAATTAAACGATCAGCTACTACCAATTTAAATAAAAAATGAAAATTATTTCAGAAACCTTATTGGTGAACTAAAAAAGGACTTTTATCTTATCCGCAGTAATTTTCTTCCTGATACTTGTCCCCCAAGAATTCTATTCTATTATGTGATTCTTGCCAAAACTGCACAAGCTAAGGCTTAGCTTATTTTTAAAAAGAAAAAAAAACTGTTAAAATCTTCATAATTTTAATTAAAAGACAAACGTGTTTAAAAAACTTGAATAAAATAATTTTTAGTGTTTCATTTGAAAAAGACTTTTTTTGACTGAGATAAAAAGTAAAACTTCCATATTTTACGAATTTTACAGTAACATCAATGATCTTATTTGTAATGTTATTAAAAAATAAATTAATATCTTTCAAATTACTTTAAGAACACAAAAATATAAATACTGTTGACCCTAATGCGAATTCAAAAATATTTTAACTGTCATAATACTTGGGCAAATTAAAAAACGATATCTTTAAAAAAACAGCAAAGGTGTCATATGTCTTTAGTTAAAATGGCAATTTTTTCACCAATTGGGCGATCTGCCTGGTAAGGTGAAGGGGAACGTGGAATCTTCTTTGCACATCTTCAGACGACTTTGGATGATGTTTACATTCCCCGTGTTTCAAAATTTGTTTCTTTAACGTCGAGAGTGCGAAAAAAATTCATCTGGTGTGACGTTCTCGAATTTACGACTAAGCTATCTCGTTAAAAAAGTATAGGGTCGGCTAGAAGTTACTGTAAACTTCGTAGAATATGCAAGTTTCACTTTGTATTTTAGAACAAATGGGTCTTTTTTAAATTACACAGTAAAAATTATTTTATTTAAAATTCTTTTGAATATCTTAATTTTCCCTGAAATTTATTAAGATCTACAAAATTTTTTTTTTAAACCTTGGTCAGTGTGTTTTGTTAAATGTGATAACTTAATGATGTACAAGCTAAATATAAATTCGTGCAGTTTTTTTAAGATTTACATAATAGGACAGAATTCTTAGTAAAGAAGGAAAAAGAAGAAAATTTTTAAGGATAAGTTAAAAATCATTTTTAGGACACTAATGAACACACTATAATAATATCAATTTTTTAAAACTGGTAATTGTTTATCGTTTAATTCAGGCCTTGGCCCCTATCAATGGTCAAAATGATATGGTTTTAAATAAACAATAAAATGAATTTAAATTTTAAATGAATGATAAAATGTACATTGTAATAAATTTAAATCAATTAAAATGTACGAGGTACGACTGAAACATAAAACATCTAATTTTTATTTTTTTTATTTTAAATAAACAAGTGTCTTTTAAAATAATTTTAGAACACAAAGGAAAATACTAGCGACCATAATGCCAATTAACACATCTTCTTTGCTGTTATAATTTTATTTTGTTAGCTCTTTGCTGTGATTTACGTAAACAAAACTTTTCGAAAGAAATCAGATTTCATTCCGTTTCCAAAATAATGTGATTTACACTTTTTATTGAAAAAGTAGTCCATGAATCTTTCAGCTTATGCGAGCTTTACGCGTGTTATATGAAAATGTTTTCTTATTAAACGGTAAGGGCCTACTGGAGTGTCATCGCTCTCTCCTGTGTTTAACAGGGTAACAGTGCCACTTTCAATATTTATTTTAGCCCGTTTTAAACGATTTGTATGGCTATCACGGACATATATTCCAGCGAGTGTATTACTTGTTTCCAATATTGCAAAGACGTCCCCATCTGGCGATGATATCACAATTTGTTCTTCGGTTGGCACAGAATCAAATCTACCATTGGGTTGTGACACTTTAAGTCCTTTATCGGTAGGGAAAGTGAATTTTCGAAGTTGAAATGTCCGATTGGAAGCTGTTCTGGTAATCATACGAATAAATGGAAGTTGGTCAAGTTTATGTCCGGGCCCGGTCCGAGAAGGAAGCCTGGTGGGTGGAACAATGCACCGGAAAGGACGATCAGGTCTCGAGGAAGAAGCCCCCTTAGGAGAATAATGTCCAGAAAGAGGAGACCTGGACCTGGACCTCAAAGGTGGAGGAGAACTATGCAGAGAATCAGGACTTCCGGTACGAGGAACTCCAGGAATGGAGCCACTATTAGATGAAGATTCGGTTTGTAAACTTAACTCTGCAACAAGAAATAGTCAATTATATTTTTTTAAATACAAACGGCAAAGCAAAATTCACATTCAGGAAAGTTTGTCGAAATTTGGAAATCAATAGTTCATTTAATGGAATTTGTAATCTTAAATGATGTGTGTGTTCGATCAAATTATGACACTAACGAAAATTGGTTCCCGCTTTTCTGGTCTACTCTAATTTTCTAAATTTAAAAAATTGTGGATTAAAACCATGTGCTGAGTAACGCAAGGTGGAAGGAAATGCAATTGTATCGTTCAAAAACCAAAAAGTCAAAAATGTTAGTCTGACTTCATGTTTTTAAAATAAAATGCATTTCTGTAAAGATTGTAGATTAAGTCTTTTGTATTTCTCTTTTGTTTTTTTCCGAAATTTTGTCCTAACATACGCAAAGAGTGACTTTTTTCGCTTTAAATTTGTTTTGCTGAATTTACTGCTAGGCCAAAGTTCATAGTGGTTTCAAATTGAAGCATGAAGTCTTACCGAATAGAAATGATTTGCTTACTCAAATTAGTATCTTTTCATATTTTAATTTCCTTACATTGCCTAAACCGCTAGAGATGTTCCTATATATGACGAGCCTCTGATAATAATATTTTATGGATTACAACAATTTAAATATATATCTGAATAATTTAGATAAGCAATTTCAAATTTGCATCAGCTTAGCCAAAATTCAGTTCGTAATTTTTAAATAGCATGAGACATTAAGGTAGTTCACGCGAAATTTCACTTTGTTTAGGATTTTTTTTTTACTTCTCGCAATACATGCAGGAGATTAGCATGCTATGGCCGTGCAAATTTTAACTGAATGTTGAGTCTGTGAAGTCAGATATTATCTACTGAAAACAGTACCTTTTACATGAGTCCCATATAAAAAAAGAGTTTATTTAACACACTTTTTATTTTTGCATCTAAACCATTATTACCATTTAGATTAGAAACTAGAGATGTATAGCAGAAGCTAAGAGAAAAATTTTACAGAAATTGGAATTTTTTTTCAGTTTAGTATAAGAGATATAACTGACTAAAAAATAATATTTTTATTGAACTGGAAGAGATAGCGCAAGGAAGTACTAACGATTTGTAAACACTGTTTGTTTTATTAATAAAGGCGCTTCTGAAATCCTCGTGCAATTAAAATTTTTGACGACAGGTTAGGAGATGAACAAGATGACAGGTTAGGAGAATGACGGTTTGGTTCGGGCTAAATTACATTTTTAAATTTTAGCAAAAATTTTGGTTTTAAGACGAATATCTACCAATGCGATAAGAGTTACAAAATCTAAGACATTTTTTTAAATTTTTACCAAGAATGGGTATTCTCTTATTTCAGAAACCTGCATCGTACCTACTAAGATTTAAAATTTGTATTCCATGATTCCAAACCTCCCCTCTTCCTCACTTTAATGGAAATTATCCAAACGTATACTTCCGAAAAGGTAACTTTACTGATTTTTTATTTAAAAAAAATTTTGAATGGGACTGAATTGCTAAATAATCTTTTGAGCACACAAAAGTGAAGAATCTTGGAATATGATACTGATCAAACAAAAGCTTAAGTTCCATTGAAAATGTTGTACCACTCAACTTAGTAGTTTTATGATTCGCTTGTTTAGAAAGTTAAAATATTGCTGCAGATTCAATAAGCCATTTAAAACTCTTAGAAGCATCCTTTTTAATTATTTTTTGAAGAATGTACAACAAAATATTTTTGTTGAAAAATAATATTTGAACAAAATTATTCAACTTTTATGCATAGCAGTAAAAATTATTTTTAATTTTATATTCTTTGTTAAAGAATACCTCTCTTTCTTATGTGAAATGACCTTAGACTTATTCAAATATATTTGAAATTGAAAACCGCAAAGGATGAAAAAGAATTTTAATGAGAATATTATTCAGATTATTATACCTAGTTCTTCTCTCATGTCTTACATATCCCTCGAACTCTTCCTTGTTATATATTTGTGTTTCATAATACAGACGAACGATTATAATTTTTGTTAAAACTTTCCCGTAAATCTTTTTGAAGGTGACTGATAAAATTAAAAATAGCGTTTGAAACATGTGGATCTGAGAACAAGAATTAATAAAAATTGCCTTAGTTGGTAAGATTATGAAAAAAATTATTTGAATACATTTCTCGAATAATTTTTTCATTTTTCGTGACGATATGCATGACTTTTACCAAGCCTCTTAACATAAAATAATTTCAATATTTTTTTCAAATCTAGATTCTTTAAGAAATTAAGCCCCCCCCCAAAAGCAATTTCTTCCACTTTTGACGAAATATCAGCGTCAAGTTTTATTTTATTTTTTGTATTCAATTTCCACTAATTTCAAGAGTTCCTATATTATGTTCACGGATGCATATGTTAAAATATATTGCGCACTTACTCCGTACAAATTGTTATTTTCAGAATTCTAAACAAAGCTTTTAAATGAAAGGTATATTACGATATTATTATATTTACCAAAAAAATAAAGGGTAACCACCGCCAAGGACAGAACGAGTATAGAAAGCACCTTCATTTTTGCCGGTTCGGAAAAACTGATTACTGCATTAACGAAAAAAATATATAACAGTGTATCTACTTTTTATTGATACATTAATAAAGACATATTGTATGCTATAATTCTTATCTCATTTATTACGTATGCCTTGAGTTTTTCGTTGCGAAATATTTGCATTTCAGTTGACAGTAATAAACGGCATTTGTTTATCTTTAAAATGATTCGTTTACTGAAAATAAAGGTAGAATCTATTGCCTCGCATGTATAGAAATAAAGAAAATTTGTTTTAAATTATATTATTTATATTTTTTAACGAAATTGCTTCTTATTGGCTCTCATATTTTTAATATAAATATTTCAAGATTGCCTAGAAAATTAAGGATATTTTTTCTCCTCCTATAAAAAAATATTTTTGTTCAGGACAATAATATTTTTTTTATTATAACTTATGAATTCTTCAAACTTTTTTTTAAAATGTATATTAGAATTTGGAACAATTTTTTAGTTAATACAATATTAAATTGTTGAAACTTGAATGTGTTTGATTCAAAATTCATTCTTGTCTCGAAGGTTTCCTGTTTAATTTTTATTTTAGTATATGGATGCAAAAAGTAAACTTGTTTTTATTTGCAGATTTCTATATAATTCAAAGAGTACAAATTTTAATTTTGATTACCTTTTGTTTTTGATAATTAAAAGGCAGACATTATTTACTTTAAAGATTTTTATTTAGTTGGAAGACGGTTTGGTGAATTGAATAGGATCAAATTTTGTCTTTTTAATGCAGATCATAGGACCAAAAGGTTAATTTTTTATTTAAACTATTGTCTAAATAAATAATATATAAAATATTGATTTTATAATATTAGAAATCTCCCAGCTCTTATAAAACTCACAAAAAGTAAATGTGCACTGAACTTTCGACGCGAATATATAATCATAAATTAAAATTAAATTTATATTAAATTAAATATTTTTTACATTAGAAACAATAGAATGAGATAGTTATAACATAAGATTTAATTAAAACATGTCACACAAAAATGACGCTGAATTAGGAAAGTATTATATCACTTGGGGCACCACCAATTTTTGGTCCGGCACTGGTCGATTCTCACAAGCGGTTAGAATTTTACTGGTTAGTATATAAGGACTATTTCGACTGATATACCTATTGTGTAGCATTTTGCTTTAGAGGAGTAAGCTGCGTGTGACTATCATGGTAACAATTATAATTCTTAATTATTTATAATAAAAAATGAATGTTTAAAATTCCAAACGTCGATACTTTGCCGTGCCGGAAATTTGTATGAGAAGTCAAATATGTCATGAAATACCAGAAAAGAATATAAGCAAAGTACTTTACGGATCTTTCGTGTGGGAAATGTGATCAGGCTCGCTGCGTTGTACAAAATCAAAAATCTGCATGTACCCCCATGTTCCGTGCGTAAAGCGTCAACTTGGAAATGTATCGAGTCGAACAAAGATGTCCAAGAGAAGAAATGTGTACATCATATCAATTAAATTCGGCATGCCTTGCACGGTGTTTGCGGATTTCTCTTGTTATATTGAGGGCCGATGCTTGATAACTTTACAATGAAACACTCTGCTCATCAGTTTTGCCAAAACAGGTACTTGCATTAATAAAACTGTTTTCCTATAACACTAGTTCTTAGCGCCTATTGCTTTTATTTAATACACCAAACTCTAGATTTCACTCACCCCGTTTTTGGCCTTCCTAGAACTCATAAGTTGCGCAATTTCCTGACATGGTTCTTATTGACTTCGAGAAACAAACAATGTTCGTTATCGAATTTTTAGCACCAGCTGACAAACACATCATAGTTAAGTAGAATAAAAAGAAAGAGAGAAGGTACCTTGTATGAAAGTTTCGATGATTGTACCCGGAATATTCTGTTAAATTAATCGTCCTTATCATCAGCGCTCTTGGAGGTGCCAAGCTCTCACTGGTTTATAGCTTGAAAGGCATCCCTGCGTGTGAACAGTATGCTAAAACACCTGCGGGGAAAATGCAGAAATCGTGCAATTTTACAGATTAGCCCCCGATCCAGGCAAAATCCTGCGGTTGTCCGTATGAAAAAATTTTATTTATATATACAGATAAATATATATTCCAATTGAAAACGAGTCAGGTGGCCCTCGTTGTTGATGTTTCTATACACTCCAAATCAGTCCAAGGCCATTTAAAGGTAACCCCCGATACTCCACTGAAAGCCAGAGTTATCTACGTATATATAGATATCTCCATATCTTTGTTCAACTCAGAGAACATTTAAACAACTTTTTAGTTTGGGAGTCAGTATTGGTTTCGAAAGAGCCGGCAAGCAGGTAGTTTAGAAAATAATTTCGACTGGCTTGAACTCTTGTATTATGATTTTTGTACACACCATTGTTTTACAGAATTTGTCTTTTATTTCGATCCCAAAAAAATGACTTACATTTTTCATTGAATTAATTGTGCATGAAATACGACGGTTTATACAAGCTTTACGCGTTTTATTTGAAAATGTTTTCTGATTAAATGGTATGGACCTACTGGAGTGTCATCGATTTCTTCAGTGGTCATTGGGGTAACAGCCCCGCTTTGCATGTTTATTTTTGCCCGTTTAGTATGTCTTACACGATTATCACGGATATAGATTCCAGCAAGAGTATTAGAACTCTCCAGTATGGCAAACACGTCACCATTAGGTGTTGAAATAACTATTTGTTCTTGGTTATGTAAATTCCTAAAGTGATTATTTTCTACTCTCAGTCTGACTCGAGTTTCGGCAGGAAAAGTGAATCTTCTAAGTTCAAAGATCCGCCGGGAAGCCGTTTTGGGAATCAGCCGAATAAATGGAAGTTGATCCAGTTTATGTCCAGGTCCGCTGTAAGAAGGAAGCCTGTTGAGTGGATACGAGCACCTGGTAGGACGAGCAGGTCTTGAAGAAGGAGGCTTCTCTGATGGAAAATGTCTGGGAAAAGGAGACTTTGACCTGCTTCTCACAGGAGGAGGAGACCTCTCAGGAGAATCAGAACTACCGGCACGAGGAACCCCAAGAATAGAGCCACTATTAGATAAATTTTTGGATTGTGAACTTAGTTCTGCAAGAGGAAAGAAAGAAATATATTTTCCTGAAGTACGAAATGCCAGATAGAATGCGTATTACGGATTTATAAGAATTTCGTAGTCAGAGATTTGATTACCAAAATTTATAATTTTAAATGAGCCGGAAGTTTCAACCTTTTCGGACCCTAGCGAAAATTTGTTGCCACTGTTCTGATCTACCTTAATTTTTAAATATTTGTCGCAATTGTTTTTTTATATTACCAATATAATTTATTGCTTTTCGCAACAAGGTTTTTAATTTAATTCAATTTACCAAATGGTAAACACTTTACAATGCTCAAAAAATTGACGGCTGGTAGGCAAGGGCCAGGCAAACGCTTAAAACAGGTAACACTATTGTCCAAGTCAAGTAAGTGGGTATCGGAAATCTTTTTTCGAAAATCCTTGTTCAAAAAATTTGACAATTTGGTGAATTGCAAACTGCATCTTTTTTAGAAGAGGTTGTTTAGTGTGCATCAATTGTTTTGTTTAAAAAATTTTACTTATTTTTAGCAGTTTTTTTTTCATTAAAATCCCGTTTCTTTAGCAGCAACTCACAATAAGGTGGCCTTAAAAATACCGTATTATCCGAGTGTTGGAAGAAACGTTTCGTTAAGCACTATTCTTTTGGGTCAAAATTAAAAAAAAAATAAATACGAGTTTAAAAGAGCTCGCCGCTCAAAGCGAGTTTCGCTCGATTTTCCATTACGAACCTGAGGCTGGAAATTGTACGAATCAAGAGGCTTTGTAAAAAAATAGTTTTTTCTTTTTATTTCAAAAACTAAAACATCTACAACTTTTTACATGGGGAAAAAGGTGTGCAATTAAAATGTCTATTTTAATATATGCTGCTAAATTAAAATTCGAAACATTTTCTAAAACCTCTGAGGGGGCATAGAAGATAAGCGCCAAAATTTTGTACCCCGTGTCTGTATTTACAATTTTTTTGTACTCAAATTTACACGATAAATTATATTAGCAGAAGCTGTTTTAATTAAAGAACTGCTCAAAAAGTAGCATCTTTTTAAACCCAAAAACGATGCAAGCAAAAAACCTCTTCTGAAGAAAAGATGTAGTTTTCAATTTTCTATATTGTAAAAAATTTTGATCAAAGATTTTCAAAAAAAAATTCCTATCCCCACTTTCTTGAATTGAACAGTACTTTTAGTTGTTTCAAACGGTCACTCGAATCTTGCATCCTGGCCGTCAATTTTAAGATTTGAAGGTGTTTTTCCAATGTGATGTAAATAATTTCAAAGTAATTCAAAGTATTTAAATTGTTTTAAAAGATTTGAAAGTATGTTCGCCGATTTGAAATCAGTATACCCACCAATTGAATTAAGAATAACCGCTAATGGAAGCAGGAGAGCATAGAGGATCTTCATTTTTGCAGAATGGCGAAAAACTGACTACTGTAAAAAAGGAATAATTTTATTATTAGTGTATCTGTTCTTTCCATTAACTTAATTAAACTCTGATTAGATTTTATCTTTCTTATCTCATTTGAAAACAGGTGCCTTCAGTTTGCCCTTGCGAGATGTTTTATTTAAATTAGTCAGAGTATTAATGAAATTTTCTTATATTAAACATACTTCGTTTGTAAAAACACAGGAATTATTTTTACTTTTTGCCTGACAAACACATAAAGTTATTTTCTTGTTAATTGGTTTGATTAAAAATTAGTTTAGATTTTAAAAATTTCTTGTTTAGATTTATTTTTGTTTCCGAATTGAAAGAGGAGGCTTAATGTAAATGCTGAATTTGTAAAGATAATTTTATTTTATAAATTTTCATTGATATTTATACTGCAATTTTTATATGTTGCCTAAAGGAAAAAGGAATTATTTTTCATTTTTGTTTTGCAACAATTAGAAGGGGAAAATTATTTGCTTATAAAATATTTCTTCAGTAAAGTTGGAAGGTAGGTTAATTGGTTGAATTGGGTCAAATCTTGTATTTAAAATATATGTATGGGGATAAAATTAGTAATTTTTTATTGAAATATTTGCTTAAAATTCTATGTTGAAAACGTTAAGTTTATATAATTTTTGTGTTGAAAATTATGTACGTTTAAAAAATGCTTTGAAATCAGTATCATTTAAAATACTTCTTTAAAATTATTCATTTTTTAAAGCGTGAATTTTTAAATGTAAGTTCCAGAGTCTGTGAAATCAAAAACCTGCAAAAATTAATTGTTTTAAATAAACTTTTGTCAAATTTTAAGAATTTCCTAAAAGTTTAATAAATATAATATAAATTCCATTATTCACAATTATTATTCGAAAAAAATTCTTAGCTTTAAAAAATAAAGATATTTTTTTCTCATTAAGGGTTTTTTTTACTCATAAAAAAAATATATTATTTTTATTCTTTATATACCTTCATGTTAGGAATAATAAAAATATAAAAATAATGCAATCTTTTACAACTATTTATATGACTCTCCTAATATAAATAAAAAATATTATGAATTTTTAAATTTATGTAGAAGATTATTTGATGAAGACTATTTTTTCACTATTTTAGACAGTATTGGTTAAATTCGTTTTTTAACAATTACATTATTTATTAAAAAAAAGATTTGTACTGTCTCCAAGGGAAAATAAAAACTGTTTTGCATCTTGCGGTTTATCAGAAGATAAACAGTTTTACTATAAAATCTAGTGGTGAGAACAATTTTAAGGAGGTATATTATCAATTTCGAGGCAAGATATCTTAAAAGAAAAAAGAAACCAGCAGATCTAATGAAAACTTCCATCGGCGAAGTGCTGAGAATAAATTTCGATTTTCAAAAGGAAATGTTCTAGACAATTTATTTTTACTAAAAAATAATCCATCTTCGATCATTTTATGATAGGATGCATAGTTTTAGTAGTTATTCGTAACAAAACAACATAAAAAAATACTTGGACCAACCACACAATCTCTGAAAACAATGAACAAAACTTGTTCAAACAAAAAGGGCTACAAATTTTTAATTAATTTTCGATATAATACACAGTTTTTGTTTTAATATAAAAAAATGTTAAAAATTAAATTGGTTGAAATGTGACACAAGTTGCAAAAAAAATGAACAAAAGAAAGTTTTTCAGCCCAAAACGATTTAAAAAAAATTTATTAATAATTCTTATAATAATTTTTTATTTGGGCTTTAATCAAATGCGAAGCACGAAATGCACGAAGAGAACGTGTTCGTTAAAGCCGAAGGAGCTTTAGCACAAGAGAATTCACAATTACTAAATTATAGTTCTTGTTGCTTTGACCTTTAATTTAAAAAAACTCTGTGCCTAAATGTTGGGGAAATACATAAAAAATAAAAAATATAAAAACCAAGTTGCGCGCTCTAGCATAATTATCACAGTTATTGTTTAAGATTCCTGCTCGTTACCCTTTATCGCTACTCTAATCATAAAAGAAACCTAATTAAGAAAATCGATTTTTTTTCTTCTTAATTTCTATATTGATCATTTGCAGAAGTTAAAACCTCATTTCTAATTATAACTTTACTCAAAACTACTGAGAGCTTTATAAAAAATGCATTTTTTATAAATATACATCCACTGAAAGACAAAATTGTCAAGCTTTCAGTTATGAGCGTTACCTTATAACGTTGATCAGACTGAAGTTGAGGTAATAACAGCAAGAATCCACACACATCAATGGCTTTGCAAATTACATACGTACAAGAAAAAAAATTAATAATTTCAAAATATCTTATTAGTTCAGTAATTCGAGTAAATTACAGAATACTTAAATTTTGCTAATTATATTTTAGCATTAGTATTATAATTGAAATCAGGTTATTTAGTAAATAATAGTTAAAACTATAATAATTTTACAAAAATCTAAACCGGCTAAATTTTTGGATTTTTTTATCAAAACTAAAATTGATGGGCTTTTAAATAAACAAAAATTACTCTAATTATTTTTTTGATTTTTTGAATAGAAATTTAGAAACTTCATGAATCAAAATAAAGAAAGTGTTTACTTCTTATAAGTGTTGGTCCCTTGAAAGGTTAGGTTTTAGAGAAATGTAGAACTATTCAATAATTCCTATTTGGTGTGAGTTCAATTAATGAGGAATGACTGGATGGAATGGAGGTCGTAAAATGATTCTACGTTAGTCATGATCGAATAAATGATGCGTATTTATTCTATAAACGGATAGACAAGTGACTCTAATTAGTAGAGAAAAAATAAGGTGACATAAAAGATTATATAACGATTACAAATAACGCTAAGCACGCAATATCGAAATGCGCGTCGGCCTTCAGTCGTTGCTTCATGCTCTCGATTTCAATTACTTTATGGTTTTGCTGCGCAATAAGTCGAGTGATTGGAAGCTCTATTTTTGCAGATAATTTTAGAAATTACGCGTGATCAATGATTACAGAAGTAAATGAAAGTTAAATTAGAAAATTGAGTATTTAACAATTACTGCCAAAAACACAAACGAAAATTTTAAAAACGACAATATTAAGAAAAATTGTATGAGTGTAAGCCTTCAATATTCCAATTTTATGACTTTATGCGAGAGGAACCTTAAGCGAGAGGAAAAAGAGAGCACAAGTGTTCAACCTGGCGATGCAGCAGTTAGGCGCATCGAGAGAGAAAGAGCGCGCGTGGCCCTGCCTTTACCTGCTGGATGTGCGCACCTATACAATCACAGCAATAGGCGCGCGCCGCGCCACTCTGATAGTTTTAACACAGGTAGTGAAAACAATAAGCGCACTGTACAACGTCGTATTATTCACTATATACATATAGATAAAACCATTCGAAAACCACGACTATTCAGTCCTCACCCGGTTGCACCATGTTTACTTCTTATAAGTGTTGATCTCTTGAAAGGTAAGGTTTAGAGAAATGTAGAACTATTAAATAATTACTCTTTGGTGTGAGTTCAATTAATGAGGAATGACTGGGTGGAATCGAGGTCGTAAAATGATTCTACGTTAGTCATGATCGAATAAATGATGTGTATTTATTCTATAAACGGATAGACATGTGACTCTAATTAGTAGAGAAAAAAGAAGGCGACATAAAATATTATATAACGATTACAAATATAAACCGTACAAATATTGGAAACGCAATAAAGTTAAGCACGCAATACTGAAATGCGCGTTGGCCTTTTATTCGACGCGTAGAGAGCTCTCTTACCTTAGATTAACGCCCTGATCGTGGGAGGCACCCACCACCATAAGTACGGCCTGGTGCTCCAACGTCTTGGAAACAGGTACAGCCTTTGCCCCAGGACGGCATACGGACAGCTTCTGCTGGGGAGTAATCCTGTCGCATAAGGTGAGGCCCTGGGATGAGGGTTGTCTCGTACTGGCGACGAACAACGCAATCACATCCCACGAAGCTACACTTTTAGCCTTCGTCCAGATCGCCACTGATCACGGCCGCGGCACAGAGATGTAAATACACAGAACTTAAACTTGAAGCACTGATGGCTTGAAAAAAGGACCGCACGCATCGAACTCTCGAGCGAAACTCCCTGACCGAGCCCATCACTCTCGCATAGAAAAACAGCGGGTGGAATAACTCCCCTTTCTCTCTTTGGGCCCATTGACTGGGCCAATCAGAGATTAAGGGATGCGGCTGTCAATCATATTTCGGCAAAAATCGCAAACAAATTCAAAATGCACATTATTAGCGCAAACGACGTGAACAGAAAAAAACACAACCATTTACTTCAAAAAAAACTGCGAGACAGTCTCAGAGCTGATACTTTGACTTTAACGATTTTTCTAATTTTTTATGAACTGTAGTTAGTCTATTGTTGGGAAATGCAGTCATAAATAAAAGTCCTTAAATAATTATAGATGATAAAAAAAGAGCTCATTGAGTTATTAATATTGTGAAATAAACATCAAAAATTAATTCTAATGTATAAAAAATGTTACAGGAATGTTACATTAGGGTAAAAAGTATGAATGATGATGAGGCGAATTGTATTTTCGCTTTAAAAATTGAATTTCGGATCTCGCACAGCTATTAATCATAATATTTAAATTAAACTTTGTCAGGATATATAACATTCTTGTCATAATGTTACACTAAACATACAGGTTATATATAAGACAGTGGTTAAATCATGTATTTTACAATCTGTATAAGCAATGAATAATCGCTGTCCGACTAAAAATCATAATAATAAGAAATTATTAATTTTGGATGAACTAATCCTAATTTTGATATAACCGCTTTCTTTTATTTAAAACCAAATTTGAAAAATGTTATAAGCGTAAACCATTAACAAACATAATAGACTAAAAAACTGTTTCACAGTATGTTAGAGCGTGATGTCCCAGTACGTGCGCTTGGAATCCCTTTACGGATGAACCTGTATCTTAATAAGTGTTAAATGATTAATTTTCTTGTGCAAACTCTCACGTAACAATTTTTAAATCAATTTGTAGCAAAGCATGAAAATTTGAGTAAAATTTGTTTTGAAAAGAGGTTGATTCCTATTAGTATCAAAGATAGAGAGGAGGAATAATAAAATGCAATGGCCTAGTTGGAAATATAATTAGGCTTACTAGCTTCTTTGTGTTACGATGTTCATACACAAAATTTTTCAAAAAAAGTAGATTTCATTTTGATCCAGAAAGAATAAAGTATAGATTTTTTTAGTAAATTAATAGTGCATAAAAAATGGCGTTTCATGCGAGCTTTACCCCTTTTGTTAATGGGGTAACAGTGCCACATTTCATGTTTATCTATGAAATTTTCTTATGCTTTAACATTTATCGCGGGCATATATTCTAGCAAGAGTACTAGTACTCTACAGTATTGCAAAAACATCACCATCGGACGTTGATACAACAATTTGATCTTGGTTATGTACATCCCTAAAGTGATTATCTCCTACTATTAGTTGAATGAAAAGTGAATCTTCTGAGTTCTAATATAAATTTCGAAGCCGTTTTGGGAATCATCTGAATAAATGGAAACTGATCAAGTTCGTGTCCAGGTCCGCAATGAGAAGGTCGGTCCCTGTATTCCTCCCTCATTTATTCACAGACCTTTTTAAAATTAAAAGTCGTCGAATCGACAAAAGTATTATGGTGATTGTTAGTTCTCTTTCGTTAAAGCTCATTCAGCTTATCTTCCGTTTCCGGTATGAAAGTGTAAAGTAGCGGGAATTGTGGTTGCTGAGTTTCGATAATTGTGGTGAAATTTGAGGTGAGTGAATGGGAGGAGTGTACAGAAGGGTTTGGTTGAAAGAGTTTGTTTGAGGGATTGTGAAATTGTAAAGGGGATAAGGATATTT
>JAAAKG020114276.1:0-15328 GCA_010014905.2 Druon quercuslanigerum
GGCAATGAAGAGTTACAAAAATTACCGTATGAGACTATAACCTCAAAAAGGTTTTTCGTGTGCCGTTATCACTTTAATGATAAAGATTTTTTCAAAGCGCAAACTGGTGCGGTAAGATTAAATCGTGATGCTATTCCGACCTTAAATTTACCCGAGAAGAAAGTCGTGCCCGAAGAAAATTCCAGGCAAATCGATTTGCCTGAAGTAGCTAGTGCTTCCACTACCTGTACACCTACCAAAGATGATGTTGGACTACGTTTCTCATCCCCGTTGGTTGGGAAAATGCCAACATTTTCACGGAAGTCTTCTGAAGAAGAAGTTAGAAAAAGCTCCCTCTCATTTATGCACGTAAGTTTGTAATTTAACTAAGTATCATGATTGAAAATGACTATAGCCTTAAGATTCAATTTTAATTTTCCCTATAATATATTTTAACAGATCTTTTTCCCCTTTCAAATGATTTTTTTGCAGTATTAGAAGTATTCACGTATATGAAAAAACATATAATTTTAGTACGTTTTGCATGCGTAATGAAAGCAATTAAAGGCATTAATTTTGAGGTTAGATTTAGAACAGATAGTTTTTCGTAAACAGAATTAAAATTACACAATTTTCCTCACTGTATGCACATTAGGGTGATTCCAAGAAATTGATACTAGTTGATAGCTTGAATCTGATCACGGAAACTTTTAGTCGTTTTTGTAAATTTTTAATTCTTGTTATTTTCTCAGATTATTGAAAATGCATAATTTAAATTTTTATACAAACAAAATTAACCTTTTTTTACATTAAAAGTCATTAGAAATAATAGAAGTACTAATTTTAACCCATTTTTAAATAAAATAATAATTGTTTCTTGCATGTATAACATTATTCTTTTAGAAGTTACTTTTTCACATTTACTGATCGTATTTCGTAACTGTGACACATTATGTCAAATTTGTGTGAATAAATTAATTCAAAAAGGAATTCTAATTTTTACAAATTAAATAAAAAATTATAACTAAATAATGTGGAAGGGCGGCAATGAAATGAGGATAATTATATGAATATATATAAATTTAATAAATGCCTTTTTAAGACTTTGAGCAAATAAACAGAAAATTAAACATGGTAACTCTAAATTGTTTTCAGATTATCTCTTATTATTTGTATGTGAGATCCTTTTATAAGATTCCAGTTCGTAATTGTGCCGTCTGGTCTTTCAATTTGATTTTTTTCTAGATAAAGCATCTTGTTGAATTTTGTTTAGCGATGAAAGGAAAATATTATATTTTTCTTAAATTTTCGTAGCTTTTTTTTAAAACAATTTTACATTTTTATTAGTTTAAATGATAAATTTTTTGTTTTTCTCCTTCATTGTACATTAAGAAAGTCTGTCAAAAGTTCCAGGTTAGTTCTGGTATAAAAATGGAAAAATTTATGATTATAATCTTGAATGAGGCAAATAAAACGATGAGATTTCTAGGTTAGGAGCTTCGGAAGACGTTTCAAATCTGTTTTTATTTTGGAAAATTTATATGATCTTTCAGTTTTTCTGTATGGTATATTTTTTATAGGATCTTTCTAAAGAAACAGAGGTTGATTATTTCGATCCTGACGCTTCAACTTCGCAAACCGAAAGAGCCACAGGTGAACTACTTGGATGGGAGGAAGTGGATGTGAAGGACGAAGTACTGGAACAAGATGAAAATGATGAAGAGGAGAGTCAAAAGAAGGATGCGGCGGAAGAGGAAAACGTGGTAAAAAGGAAAATAGGAAAAATTCACAACAGGCCCAATGTGCGTACGTCTTGGAGGTTAGCCGACCTGACATCTACAAGAAAGAGATTATACTCTCAATTAGTCGAGCAAAGAGAAGAAATGTATAAGGCGAGGAAGAAGATGGAAAGGTATCATTTTCTCAATGTTTTTAATAATACACACTTCCACACAAAATATACTAAGTAAAAAACGCGAGATATAACTCGCTCTCTAAAATTGTACATAACGTTGGATTAATACTTTTTAGCTTTATCTTTTTTTAATTTGTAACTACCTATTTTTTATTCATTTTTACCATTTATACATTATTATTCCTTTTTATTATACATTTTTACACGAGCCTAATATTTTGGGTGAATAATTTAGTTTACGAAAAATTGTACACGACCTCATGTCGCTATTTTTACAATAATATATTGGTTAAATGGTACCTACATTTTTTAAATGACTGTTACACTAGCCTAATACTTTGGATCAGTAAATTCCCATTACCAAAATTGTACGTAACGCCACATTACGGCTTTTCCAATATAATTTTGTCTGCAATTTTAAATAAAAAGAAAAGTATTGTGCGTTAATTCCTAGAGTATTATCGGATATTTGCCAGAAATTCTATTCTATTTTTCCTAAATTCTGTCCTATTCTATTCCATTCCATCTTAGGCTGAATGAAAAAGATGTTTGCGAACGCCTTGAACCTAAAAAATGTTATAAAATTTACGGGAAATTGTTCTACGTACAAAAAGAGTTTATAGACATGATAATGCATAACATCATATCGTAACAACGTACGAAAAAGATGCGTATGGTGTCCAAAAACGAAGGTCTCTTCCGAGAGTGACAGACCGTCACATTTACCCAGAAAAGATAAAAAAAGGAGTGTCCACGTGGCAACTCAAGTTATCAGTCTCTCTGTGGCATCGCGTGTGGAGGGTCTAGCAGGTGGACCAGGTTTGTAATACTTTTTCTTTCTGCATATTATTAATATTTGTAAACGCACTAAAAAATGAGTAACAATTTTTAAAAATAATATGAAAATATACACTAAGAAAAAAATATTAGGAAATCAGTAAATATATTATTGATTCCCTATAATTTTAATTTTGAATGGAATTATTCATTGATTTTTTTTTTGCTTCCAGGGCATTCTACAATGTTTGGGATGATGTAAGTACCGAAGAAAGGAAAAAATACAGTTTGGTTTTTATTCTTTGGGAATAAGTTGACAGATTCTTTCAACGATAAAGTTATTCGCGATCCGCACAGCGAATATCGAACGCTGCTCACAGATTCCAGCTTTCACTTGCAGTTTTTTGAAGAAGCCTATCGAGAAATTTCACGTATGAGGTTTGTGAACTCCCAAAAAAAAGTGCCTGTTACCAGGCAACCTCCGACTCAATAAAAACTGCAATTGACGTTTAGAACACTCGGTTTCAGGAGCCTGAAAACGGTTCATATCAATCAGGATCCTCTCGAGAATTTTTTCTCGCAAATCCGTGACTGCGGTGTTAACAATCGGAAACCGAATTGCTATCAATTTGTTGGATTTTTTAAAACATTGGTGGTCAATAACATGACCCACTCCCACTCGACCGGTTCGAACTGCAAGGATGACGAGGGATCTTTCCTGCAAATGTGGCAAAGCTACTTTCACCCTGATACACTTGCACGCCCTCAACCTAAAATTTTCACTTCAAAGAAAGCTCCCCTTCCTGAGAAAGGTACAATTTCCACAGACACGCACACCGTTTTGCAAGAACTTAAAAACAAAATTCCAGATATGATCTCTTGTCCTTCGTGTGAAGGTCTTATCGACATCACTAGTTTCTCAACGAACCGGCGAGTGGGTGGTAGAGTAATTTCGTGCCTGAAAGACATCCATTTACATTTGAAATCTATGCTTCAAAATGTGATGAACAGCATATACACAATAGTAGGAGTTCGGCAAGTTGTGTATCTCTTACTTCGACGGGACGTGTAACACAGCACATCAAATCAACAGCTGCTTACTTAACAGCGATTTTGAAAGGCAAGCTTTTATTTGGTTTAGAAAAAACTCCAAACGCGAACGAGTTCTTGTAAAAAGCCATCAAAACGTACAGCAGAATTTAAGGGCAAAAATACTTTTTCCATTCTTTCAAGGAAGTAAGAGTTGTTTACAGTTTTTCTCAGGAGCGAATCGCGGGGTGGCTGCTACACCAGGGAACCGCAAAACAAATTGGAATCTTTCAATTTTTAATGTTTAGTTGAAATTGCTTAACATTATATAATTTTGAAAATTTAAAAATTTCTTGATTCACTTGAAGCATTTTTTTCCTCGATTAAAATGGCCACCCTCAAAACGTGATAAAACCATATTTAGTAGATAATGTTTGATAATATGTGTTAAAAATATTAATAATTAGATTATCAAACTAATCTTGACGAAAAAAATGTTTTCCTCTGTATTTCAACCTCTCCTGTAAAAAGAAACAAGTTAATTCCCATTGTTTACAGAATATGATCCTCATGATCACAATTTTCTTCTGCTTTGAAATAAAAAAAAACCTGTAAATTTTAAGTGAACTTTGAAATCTCATTTTCCATGTAGTAATAAAAATATTGGTAATTAAGAACCAGATAACTGATACTGTATTTGTCAACTATCTCTTTTTCTACTTTTTTTTTGTAGTTACCCAACTTCTTTTTTTTTGAAGAAAAAGTCCTATAAATAAACTATTTCAACTTTTTCGGGCAATAAAGCACCAATCCAATTTCAATATAAAATATTAATTTTATACAGTAACTTTCATAAGCTTTTTTCACTTTGCGTTTTGTCTTATGATCAGAAACGACAATTCTTAAAATTATTATAGTTTATTTATTGAGAAACATATACCTTTTTTTATTTATAGACCTTCTAGCGAAAATTCGTCTGCTACAGTGCAATACTGTCATGCTAAATCTTTATTTTCTCGAAACAGAATAATTTTTTGTAATATTTTATTTTTATTCAGCCTCCCCATATCTCAGGACCTAATTTTTATATCACTCCAACTTAAAAAATAGATTTTTAGTCGCTATTCAAAGACCGTTCTCAAAATCAATTAAATTTCAACCTTAAAATTCTTGGATGATATACTCGGAATTGGTTCCATTTTTCTAATGAAACTCACATTCTCCCAATTCAGCAACTCAATATCTAAGGAGTAAGTTTTTATTTTTTTTTTTTTTAAACAAAAAATTGCACATTTGATTGTCATCCGCAACCGAGCCTCTTACAATTTGAAGTTCCTGTCACTTTGAGATTGTAACTTTCGACATTCTATTTCTCGGAACTAGGTAACTTTTTTGAATAATACTTTTTTGGTAAAACATTTCAGCTCAGGAGCAAACTTTTGTTTTATCTCTAAACAGTGTGTTCGATTTTACAAAATAATGAAAACGGTGCGGTTAAAAAAATGGTTTAAAGTGTTTTTTTGTAATACTATTATCTACAAATTTTTCCAATTGCTGTCACTTTTCAAAAAATCACTAAAATTTCATGGGCAGAGTGGACATGGCCTGACTCTGATGAGAATTGAAATCCACTTATTTATAACAGAAATTGGGGTTTATTCTTCACATAAAGTGATAAAAACTGTATTATATACATATTTACAAAATAAAAATTATCTCAAAAATGTACCGGTTTTGTGTAAACACGTTTTCCACTCTTGTAGGCTGGGGAGTTTCTGATTCTCACGCCTCGAAGAGTTACAGACTTTCTCAAAAGAGCAGGAGTCCTTAAAAATAAACCTTTGCCTTCCGGCGTCCAGGCTCTTAGTGAAACTTGTTCTCCCTGCAGTGCTGTAATTGCCACCCAGCCTGAAAATCATCATGAAATGAAAATAAAAATAACAAAATTAAGATGATTTAGAAATTATTTCATACTAGCAGTGAATGCAACCCCACGAAAGTCGCGTTCGCATCCCTGGGTTTTTATTTTGTAAGATTAAACTAAAATTGAGCCAAAAAACATTTTTTCGAAGTCAGAATTTATTTGATTAAAAACTGTTTTCTCAATCCTTGTCGGTCGAAGAAGGAATTGATTTGGTTTCAAATGATTATAAAATTGTATTATTTTGTATTAGAAATGTTAAAAATTGAACAATTTAAAATGGAAACTTTTCGACATTGAAAACTTAAAAATCAAAAGTTCTCAAAATTTCCAACTTTTAGAATAAAATTTTGAAAATCGGACAATTTGATCAGAAAGGAGATGAAAAATGCATCATTTCGAATTCAAAGCGTTAAAAAATAAAGAATTTTAGTCTGAACTGAATAACTTCGAAATTAAATGATTTCATATTAAAATTAAAAACTTCTAAACTTACATAATTTTTAAAAATAGGCGATTCAAATTTAGAAATTTGAAATTGAAAACTAAATTTCAAATTCAAAGCTTTTAAAATTCTAGCATTTTAAATTGTTATCAGATACAAATAATAATTATTTAATATTAAAATTGATCAGACAAATTTTTCTAAAATAACAAAATTCTCCGTTATTTTCGCCTTTCAAAATGGAAATTTTTTAAATTATAAACCTATAGAATTGAGTTATAATTTAAAAAAGGATAAAAACGAAGTAAATGTAAATGAAACTTTCTTCATCACTGAAAATGTTTTTAATCACCAAGAATTGCGATATTAACTCTTTTTTCCCGAACCTTCTAAAATTTTAGTTATTTGAGGTATTTTTTATTTTCGTAAGGCTAAAAATTGTTTAAATTGTTGATGATACATTTAAATATCTAACCATTACAATTTTAATGGCAACGTTAAAACTAATGAAAGGGAAGAATTATACATGTTCAAAATGTACATTCAGAACTCTAAAATCGGAACTATACGAAATTAAACAATATATTTAATTATTATGGTACCAGTTTCCAGGAATTCTGTTTTTTCCTTATTTTATATAAAACGGATTTTTTTATTTTTTTATTTTAAATCGTTTATTTGTCACAGTCAATTTAAAATTATTATTTTTCGCTCTTGAAATCTCCCAATAAAATATTTTTTAATTTTAAATGAACCAATTTTTTCAAATGTTTAAACTAAAAATCGGACAATTTTTAGATATTAAATTGAAAATTTATAATTAACAAAAAAAGTACAAAACAAGATCGCTATGATTCCAATTCATAAAATTGCACAATTTTAGCCTTTTATTTTGAAATTGCGTTTTCTTTATTCTGGAGGCATTTTATTCAAAACAACTTAATTACAAATCTTTTAAGCTGAAAATTGTGCAGCTATATTTTATATTCTACGATTTCGAAGAATTAAAAACACCAAATAATTTTCTACGTTTAAAATTAAAATAAAACAATGAAAAATATTTAAATCTAAACTGATTAAATTTAAAATTGACTATCAAGGGTTTCAATATGAAATTTTGAAAGATTTAATAGTGAAAATAACCTGGCACTTTTAATATTAGAAACTACATGATCAATAAATTTGAACTTGGAAACCTCCAAAAGTATAAAAATTTAGTTTCAAGGCCTGAAAAATTAAACTGTTTTAGAATTGCGCATTTTAAATTATAATTTTAAATGGAAGCTTTAGAAAAGGTGATAAATACTAATTATAAGTATCATGTTATGTAGTATCAAGTGACACTGAAAAGTTGAAGAATTTAAATATTGTAAACCATTGAAGTTTACTCATTATAAAATCGTTGAAAATTATATGCTTTCCAATTGAAAATTTTTAAAAAATAATTTAAAGTTGATGAGTTAAAAATTCAACAATTCTAAACTTCTTTTAAAAAATGAAGCATTCTTAAATTATGACCGTAACACGAAGTCGTTAAAAATGATTAATTTTCAAATTTTTCATCACGACTTTAAAAATTTATTCATTTTAATGTAAAGTGCAAAATCAATAACTTGAAAATCAACGATAAGGCATTTTCATGCACGTGGAACAAATTCATCTTGAAGAAAATTTTATAAAAAGATATTGCAAAAAATTCGGAAATAATTAACAATGGCTCTTAATAATAATAATTAATGGCTCTTGGAGCCATTTTAAAGGTAAGTCACCATAGCAGTTTTCTAAATTGTTAAGATATTTTTGCTGCAAAAAAGACACCAAATTCACAAAATATGTAAATACTTACAAAAACGATTAAAATGTACTATTTATCATATTTATAAACTTTAGTAATATGTGTAAAAATATTGCTTTGAACTCTTTTAAATCGGATGGTGAGTACGATCATCATTTTAAATGTTGAGACTTTTCTACCAAGTTTGACTCAGGGTAGAATTTATGGGAAAAATTCTACAAATATCTTAATAATTTAGCAAAATTATTATATAAAATAAAATTTTCCAAACATAATAAAATAATCACCAGCACTAGAAAGTACAACATCCGCAGCAGATTCGTCCTCGAACAGTCCAACGACTTCCATATCCTTTGATTTCAACTCGGGCCAAAGTTTCAGTCGCTCAGGATTGTTGATAGGAACACCGAAAGCCTCAGTTTCTAAAAGTTCACGATAAATTTCATCTGCCCAAATCGTTTCACATATCGTTATGGGCAGTTCCTTGCTTGAAAAAACTGTAATTCTGAAAATTGAAAAGGATTTAAATAGTCCAAGATTATTAAATGACGATTTTTTAAAATAAAAAATTCCATAATATTTTCGTCACGATTTAAAAAAAATGAATACCTTAAGAAGGATGGAACATTCAAACAATCGATCCTGCCCATTCCAGCAAGAAAAATAGTTTGACCCTTGTGAAGGAGAAATGTCCTAGGGGAAATGATTGTCTTTGGTAAAGTCTTCATCAATTCATCAGTGGTCAAAAGATGCAATATTTGATCGGCTTGAACAGTGCCGGGTGTGTCATAGCACCATCTACCGAATTTAAAATCATCCGAGTTTTCGTCCACGCCGAATTTTTTTCCCGTCATCATTTTATGAGACCCCACGGAAAAGTCTTCGCGAACTCCTCTCTTCCTTGCAACCTTGAAAGTTCTTCCGATTCTTCCTAAATTAAATAAATAAAATCTTTTTTATCAATTTATTAAATTATTACATTAAATTGAATAATTAATACATTTTTTGTTTTAAAAAGCAAACCTTGGAGCGTAGCATATTGAATGTTTCGCGAAATATTTAACTGATGTACGCGTAATCGTTGCTCAGCTACATTAGATTTCCTCTCAGCTTGGAGTCTCTGCGTTCTTTCAAAAAGTCGCCAAGGGGATGGATTAGTGATTGGAAATTTAAGCAGATTCAAAGTCGTTCCTGGCCATGGAGAAGTTGTCGCTCGTTGCATCAGATCAATTGCTTGAACTTTACAGTAATCTGATTGTATCAATGCATTGAATAACGAAGATTTTCCTACGTTTGTGCATCCGATGAGATACACATCTCCTGCAAAAGGGATTCAACGATTCGAAAAATACAGTCCAAAATTATCTCAAAACATGGGAAATCGTGATATTTCATGAAAATAGTTGAGCATTGGGGGAATCAATTCTTGCAAATAAAACTAATGTAGGTACCATAGCTAATTCAATATTGAATGCTTTAAATTTCTAAGATTTCAGATAGAAATATTTTGGATTTTTAACTAAAAAAAGATTTTCTACCAAAACAGTTGAGTTTTCAAACTAAAAAGTCGAATTTCTTAAGAAACTATTGAGCGTGAAAACGGGAAATATGAATGTTGAAGCCCCTAGCTGAATTTTCAACAAAATAAATTAATATCAACCAAATAGTACCAAAAAATATGAATTTTCAATCTAAAAAAGATCAATTCTTAATGGAAAATATAATATTTGATATTTCTATGAAAGAAGATAATATAAAATGAAGTTTCGGTTTTTAAATTAATTAAAAACAAATCAATTTCTACCAAAATTTAAATTTGTAAACAAAGAGATGAATCTTCAACCAAAAAATGCATTTTTAACAATGTGTTTCAACCCCCATCCAAGTCGTTGTATGATGTAATAGCTGTTGCAATCAAAAAATATTTCAATGTTAAAGAAAAAATGCGTTGAATTTAACCAATAAAGAAAAATTTTCAATAAAATAGATGAATCCTCAACCAAAACAGAATAATTGTCTACGAAAAAGGTGAAATCTTCAACAAAAAATGATCACTTTTTAACAAAATTGTTGAATTTTCAACGTAATAATTTTTAACCAGAGATGAATTTTCAACTAAAAAGACGAATATTTAACAACAAAAATGAATTTTCAACAAAATCGTTCAATTTTTAACCGAGTACTTAATATTACAATAAAAAAAAAGATTTTAATGTTGAATAAAAAAAGCCGTTGAGTTTATCCAAAACAGAAGATTTTGCAACAAAATAGGCGTATCCTCAACCAAAACAGAATAACTTTCTTTGAAAAAGTTGATTTTTAAGCCCACAATTATCACTTGAAATCAAAAAAGTTAAATTTCCCACAAAAATAATTGTATTTTCAAGTAAGAAAGATTAATTTTTTGCAAGATAGTTGAATTAATAAAAAAAAATTATGTTTCAAGCAAAAACGACGAATATTCCAGAAAATAATTGAATTCTCAACCAAAACATATTATTTTTTAGTCAAAAAGTTGCAGTTTGAACCAAAAAAGATGAAATTTCTGCCAAAAGAGATGAATTTTCAGCTACAAAAAAAAGGATTTTGAACATAATTAAATTTTCAATAAAGGAGATGTATCTCTAACCAATAGAATGAATTTTTAATATATTATTTCAAATTTTAATCAAGTACTTGAATGTTAAACCAAAAGAGATTTTTATTTTAAAGTAATAACAGTAAAATTTTATGAGAAATGACGAAATAACAAAAAAAGATGGCTTTTTAACAAAATGGTTCAATTTTATAAAAGATAATTAAGTTTTTATCCTAAGACTATCATGTTTAACCAAAGGAGGTGAATTCGGAACTAACAATATAATATTAGACAACCAACAGAATGAATTTTCGAGCCAAAAATATATCTTTTTAACAGAAAATGTGATTTTTTGACAAACTAGTTAAATTTTCAAGAGATGAAAACTGAAAGAAAAATATAATAGTAGAATTTTCAATAAAAAAAAAGAATTAACTTTCAATCAAAAATAATTGGATTTTCGCATTGGGTTCTATTACTTCAGTTTGCATGCATACGTAAAGAAAATGAAAAGAAGGGGAATTCTTGAAAACAGAATTCATTTTACAAGCATATAAAATTCAAGTTTCAAAATGGTCGAATTAAAAAAAAGTTCAGAATGATTTGGAAACACTCTTATTTTTAATTATACTGCACGAACCTCTATATTTCCACAAATTCTGTAGCTTATTAATAAGTTCCTCGACTCCATATCCAGATTTTGCAGAAACAAGTCCGACATGTTTGATATTCTTTTGATTGATGCCTGTCTGACATATCGCATTCAAAAGACAATCATTGACGTGTTCAAGAAATCTCGGAGAATCCTGTGGCAGCAAATCTATCTTGTTACCGACAACGAAAACGGGAGTTCGACGGCCAATAAGAGAACTTATGTTGGGCCAAATGCTGCCAGGGAAATCCGTGAGGTCAACCATTAAAATTACCGCACACTGTTTTTCCTTGATGGCACCCAGCAATTTTGGATACTCTTCCGGTGACACTTTAACATCGAGAGAGGTGTTGTAGTATTTCATAAAGTGGCATCGCTGACAGATGAGAGATTGGAGTACGTCATCGCGCTGGCCTTTAAATAATTCCGAGGGCAGGTAACCAGGGATTTCGGAATCTTTGCAGTGAAGCAATGCACCGCATCCTCCACAGGGGATTGAACTCACTTTTGAATCTGGATCTGGTGTACCATAGCGTGATTCCCAAGATTCTTCCTCAAATATATCATCGAATGTTTCGTAATCAGTCATCCAAGTTGGTGGAACTTTGGATAAATCATCTCCCAATCGTACTTGAAGTTTATCTTTAAAAATGCGTTTTCTATTAGAAATTAAAAAAATATAAAAACTAGAACATTGTGGGCTCTAATTACTCTTTCTTTAGAAAAAGAACGCGGTTCATTTTCTTAGATTTTGTTATAAATTTTACAGAAAATCTTATCTGATTTAAAAACGTTGTATATGATTTACAGAAGTTTCTTTCATTTACTTACAATTCTTTAAAATTAGTCGATTATTTTTCTCATTAACAAAATATATCTCGCTGCATGTGAAATTATCTCACCATATTATTTACAAACTTTTAACATTCAAAAAATATCAAAAATACGTCTTTAAGATATTCCCGGATGAAATATTCTTCGAAGTAGAATTAAATACTATTATTTGATTAGAATTTTCTATATAGGTTCAATTTACCAACTTTTCGGGACATATATATATATATATATATATATATATATATATATATATATGAACGCAAGTAAGTTTATTGTTAAATAATAGTCTAAATGGTATTTTTACACTAAATACAAAATAAGCACTTTTCTATATTTCCATTGCATTATTGATCGCATATGGTATATGCATTACTTTATTGGCATTGTTGATTTAAATGATAATTTTGAGAAAATAATAATTAACCACAAAAGGTTAATTTTTTATAGTTCTATTAAGAATTTGAGCTTCTGTTTATACACTGATATTGTAATATGAAAAATTTCACTTCAAAACTTGACACTTTAGAGATTTTCCATATTTTTCAAGATAGATACTTCTTAGAAAGAAAAACGGAAAAATCTGGAATTTACAGGATATTTAATTCCTTTCTTGCTCGAATCGCCCTCTTAATTTTAAGTTGGTCCCAGGATCTTTCTCCTAATATATTAACTTGATTAGGTTTAAAAGATTTTCGCTATTCGTAAATAGCGTTAATTTAATTATTTCATGTTTAGTTTAACATGTATCTTCTTTAGTTGAAAATTCAGTTATTTGGTTGGAACTTTTTGTATTTTATTGATACGTTTTCTTTTATTGTAGAATATTATTCTTTTTGGTGACTAATTCAATTTTTTGGTTAAGAATTCACGTCTTTGGTTAAAATTTTAACTATTTTGTTGAAAATTTATCTATTTTGTTATAAAAACTGAAAATTTAACTATTCTATGCTTGGTTTCACATTTGTCTTCTTCAATTAAAAAAACCAGCTATCTGGTTGATAATTTCTGTATTTTGTCGAAACTGTGAACTTTGTGGTAGAATATGAATAATTTTGGAGACTAATTCACATCTTTGGTTCGAATTTTATTTCATATTACTTGGTTGAAAAATCGTCTATTTTGTTACAAAAAAAAATTTTTTTTTAGAAAATTAAAGTTTTTGGTTTAAAGTTAAATTATATAATTGAAAATTATTACAGGAAAGGTTATATTAGTTACAGAAAATGTAACTATTTTATTTTTGGTCGAAAATGGATATTTTTTAATAGACTTTTTTCTTGGTTGAAAATTCATCTCTAAAATGTAACTATTTCATTAAAAAAAAAATTATCTCTTTTTAGTTGAAAATTCCCTTCTAGTATTTTTTGGATTCAAAATTCAATCATTTTACTAGAAAATGCATATTTTTGAGTTGTAGATTCAACTTTTTTGTCAACAATTTTTTTTTCTTGCTTTGAAAATTAGCCTGTTTTCTTTGAGGAGTCAAATAATTTGTTAAAAATTCTTATTTTATGGTTTATTTCAACTTTTTCTTGTAACTATGGTTGAAAATGTAACTGTTTTATTGAAAATTACTTTCTTGGTTCCAAATTATTTATTTTTACTTGAAATGTAATTTTTACATTTATTTTTCAAAATATATCTCTTTGAGTAAGTTTTCGTTTTCAAAAATAATGATTTCGCTTTAAATAATGCAATGAAAATGTTGAAAAATGTTCATTTTCTCACCTGCTGCAAAAATACAACTTTTGATATATGTTCGTCAATAAAGTTATTTTCGTTAACGTCACATTCAAATCTTAATTCTACAAAATATGTCTCGCTCTGGCTAAATAATCAAATTTTACATTAGTAAATGTTAAATTTTTGTCAGTTTTATTATGCACGTAAATGTAACATTTTTCGTCACTGCCCTTCTAGTGAAACTGAATTCTTAAATATGTATGTTAATTTTGTAACATTTTATCCTTCGAGTTTTTCAAATAACCCAATTGGCATTGAAGAAAAGGGACAACATCGCTTTTATAATTATCGTGACACACATATTTTTTTAGAGAAGGGTAAAGAATCTTAACAGGGTGTTCAACCGTGACCTACGATAAAATTATCGTTCATTACTCGTAGAATGCCCGCAAGCTTTTTGAACCTTCAAGTAAAAATTTAATTTAAAAATTGCTTTCTCATACCAAAGATTTTTGTGACAATTTATGGGGGCTTTTTATAAAACATACGGGTAATAATACTGTGCACAAAATATGTGTGTATATATTGTCAAATCAAACCCAAGAGTTCAACTTGTATTCTTCGCCCTTTGTTGGAAAATTAAATGAGCTAAAGTCTTGAACGATTTTTATATAATACTGTTCCACGAAAGATAATAATTTATGTTTAACAGAGTCCTGGTTTTTAACAACTAATTATAAAATAACAACAAATAACGCTGATACATTTGAGGACATCCTCTTAGTAAAAATTCGCTTAAAAATTTAATATCTTAAAGACATAAAAAATGTAAATGTATTACATTTTTAAAATACTTAGTTGTGTTTATAAGAAAGCATACTTATCTAACTGTGCTTAAAAAATATTTAGACTATTTGAGGGGTTTTTACCTATCAAAATACACTAGAAAAATCGACAAGCCCAAAGAATCAAAACGGAAAGGAAACGTTTTTTCCAAAGTCATCTTGCGATCTTGAAAACAATTTTCTAATACGCATTTAAAATGATTTCAAATGCCTTCAAAGTTCTGTAAGACCAAATAAAAACTCCAGAAAAACAATTAAGAAGTTGAAAAAAACAGATAAACAAATTGAGTATTTTTAAATTCTGCTATTTATCTGTTTTTCATTCCTTCAACTTCAAACGTTTTGTGCAAGTATCTTTATCAGTTAGAGTTCCAAGATAACCCAAACATTTGTTTAAACTAATTTTAAACCCAAATTTGAAACTAAAAATAATATATGGAACACTGGCTCTCTCTGCGCTTGGGAATTTTGTTTATAATGATTTCTTATCCGGAAAAGGCCCTGAGTCATAATCAAAACATGACCTGAGTTGTTCAAAATACTTTTCCGAACGATATGGAAAATGTCATAATAAAATGTACTGAATGGACGTTCGAAATATTGTTTATGGTTAGCTAATAAAAAGATAATTTAAATAAGAGATACAAAAGTCAGGGATTTATTTTCATTTTTTCAACTTTTTATTTCTTGTTTTTCTTTTATTAGAAAGAAATTTCAAAATATTTAAACATTTTGTAAGCTACCTATGTATAAAAAAATGGCCTGAACACTCCTGAAAATTGAGCAAGATAAATATAATTTTTACATTCTCATCAGAGAAGGTATTAGATTTATGCAAAATTTGACCCCCCTGGTTTTTGTCAAATGTCCAC
>JAAAKG020114287.1:0-15328 GCA_010014905.2 Druon quercuslanigerum
AAGCTGTAGGTCCCCCTCCCACCACCAAAAAGGGTGTGGGAGGTGTGTTAAGGAATAGGAAAAGGGTGAATGAAAAAAAAAACAATGTAAACCCTTAGGGGACACATTAGAAGCTTCCACTAACTAGTAGACTAAATTATAATAAACATGTTGAATTTCCTTTGAAATCAGCTAAAAAAGTCTAGACAACTGATCTGTGCAATATGACACTAAAAGTTAAATCACAGAGAAAACGGATAATTTCGATTTTTGGGAAGTGTGCCAGCCAACATTTAAAAGTACTATTGAAGTAGGAAGGAATGCAAAAATATTTACTTCATTCCTAGATAATGCGATCAGATACCGTGAGATGCTGTAGATTCATTGGTTTAATCAAAGAAAAAATTACTAACGAAATCTTATATTTTATCCAGTTATAATAAATAATCTTCATTCAAAGCTGTGTGCTCATTTACAGAAAATGCAAGTATAGTTTTTGTACATTAAATTAAATGGAACTATTTTAGAATTAAGCTTATAGATGGAAGCGTTTTTATCATTAGTGATGTTTTTTGATCAACAATTTATACTTAATTAGTGTGTGATTTACTTTACTCAAGTTTCGGGCAAGTGCTCTAACGTTTGGAGTGCATTTTTTATTTGATGTTATGTAGCTAATCACGCACCAAACTTTTGATCCATACCGTGAATTTTTTATTTGATGTTTTGTAGCTAACCATGCACTAAGTTTGTGATGCATACCGTCTCGCCGTTTTAAACTTAAACAAGAGATGTGCAATGAGCTTGCAAGTCTTACTAAGGCGTACTGAAGTATGTATCAGTACTTTTATTGTTTATATAAGCAGGTAGACCGCCTTTACGTAAACTGTACATATCAGGGTCCAGAGATTTACATTTTCGGGGAGCAAATCAGGTAGAGCAGTATTGACTTCACTTAATTTGTCCATCCTATAAAAAATTTTGGATCGATTTTTGGTCTCCTAGTTTTCATGTTGGTATTATCGGCCACCTCTAAAAGTGATCTTACTGGAACGAGTGGTATGTTCGCTGGAAGCATTGTATGAGCATATGCCTGCTGGATGTTGACCCGACGTTCATGTAACCTCTGCATTTATCCTCTTCGCTCTGGTGAGCTTCCTCAACAACAGGTAAGGATGTTCCTCCTGAGTTGGTCCGACCATTTAAAACGATGTTCTCGCGTTTATCCAGGGCCATTGCCTGGTCGTCGCTTCTGCTCGGTCCCATTACCACTCCCAACTGAACCTCGGCCTCCAACTGAGATTGTCAGAGAGGCCTATTGTGTGTAGCACTGCGCCGCGATGCTTGTTTTCGGGTGAACCCGGAATGATATCATAGCCATGAAATAAGTCGAGTGACCTAACCGAAAAACTTTCAAAATTCAGTTTATTAGCTTTTTGCATTGTCTAATCTTTCGTACGTGTCGTTATTTTTCAGAAAGTGAAAAACTTAGATTTTACTTATTTGCATAGAATAACAAAGTTTCACAAGGGGATATCCCAAGATTCATGATTTTTTGTAAGTTTCACTAGGTTTTCGAACAACAATACTAGTCTGCAGTACCACATGTCGGTTCTAAATGTATAGGTGGATGCTACAAACATGTTTTTTTCGCTTATTTGACATTAAAATCTACATACAAGAAACAGCTGTTTGTATACAAGTAACGTGTGTGAGTATTCCTCGTTTTTTTCTCGTATGTGGATAATGAACTATTGAAAATATCCACGAATTGCATTAAATTTATTATTAAAGGGAGTTTTTGAAGCAGCTAAAGAGAATCGTTCACTCAAGTCGATTTTTCGCGTAGAAAAATAAGAAAAAGTTTCAATCGTACGTTAAATGTAGCGCGAATGCAGGCGTAGCTTAAGAGTTAGCCCTTTATGCCCGTCGAATATCTTTTAGAATAGTCCCCAGGAAACTTTGAGAGCGCACAGTTCGAGAAATATTACAAATATTGGTTTGAAGTCTTGATAGGTTAGAAAGTCTTGTAGATTATACTATTTTCTTTTAGTGTGGCTAACGCTAAGAAAGAATTACACGAAAATAACAAATGATACAATTTTTCCATTCTCCTGGAAAATTTTCAAAATAAGGCTTAGCCCTTTATGGTTCCCGACCATTTAGTTAATTTAATACAATGGTTAAAAACAAATTGCGTTGATGTTGTGAGTACAATTTTAGGAGCATAGTGTAGTTCGAAGTTCGCCTTTTGCCACTGCTTTGCTTAGATAGCAGCCGCGAGCATTGTAGGTGACAGCAGTCCCCTCTGGATGATTACTTAGAGCTGATATATGCCACTCTAACGATTTTTAGTCAGTTGCTTCTTGATGGTCCAGAAAGTTTCTTACAATGCGACAGGTGTTCAATGAAACCATCTTCTGAGCTGCTCCCAGTACCCTACTGAATTCTAATTGTTGAAGACCTTTAGTTCATCTTGCGTGCACATTGCCTGTAGCCGAAATCACCATAGGATGAATAGATGCATGTTTCAAATTTCTACACATTGTCTTTTCTTTATGTCACAGTTCACTATACTTATTGATCTTGCTTATATAGGCCACCGGAAAATTTCAGTTAAGTATACAAGCAATGTCAATTATGTAAACTGTTCCACTTTTTTGCTCTCACATCACGCTGTCGGGTCAATTGGCTTAGATATAATGACCCGTTTGGATTGTAACATCCCGAAAGGAGATGGAATATTCGTTTCCCAAAACAGGCGCTAGAATGTATCTATAGAAAGGCATTCATTCTGTTAAAAATTTTAGGTTTAGGTCAAGTTGTTGATGTATAATGCTCGCCACATCATCATGTCTCTACGTAGATTCTCTCTGAACCATTACGCGACAATCATCAATAAAGTGCATCGATCAACCACATCTTGATGTAACACGTGTTTGCACTTCCTGGTGCTGATAATCCTGTCCTGAATCGCAATGACGAATCACTTCGTTTTTAGATACAGGACGCACTTTCTGAGCCAAATATTGAATGCCTTAGTATCCACCTCATATTGATCTAGCATATTGTGCTGCTTCTGATGGATGGCTTTTTATCTCCACTGCGTTTTGAATTCATCTATGGTTTCTATTCTGATATTCAAGGCCTCCTCTAAGGACTAATTGAAGGGTCCCCGCTTGCTGTTAAAATAGTTTCGCAACTGAATAATATCTGACTTACGCAGTTTCTTGGCATTCGGTACATCATCATTTCCACTCGAATGGTTATGTTTAAGCTTTCAGGGCTCGGATATCATTCTCAATCTGATCAGCTGGATCTATGGTCCCTAATTCTCCGCTGGCTAAATGCACAGTTTTGAATTTTTATAGTCCGGACTCCAAGTGGATGTCGTTGTAGAATTGGTTTGTGACATTGATCACTTGCTGCAGTTTCTAATCTGAAACAGCACATACCTTCAGGTCATGCATGTATAATATACCGTTCATTTGATGATCATCGTCATTATCATTTATTCTAAACCCATGAGACTTTCTCTCACGGGATCAACCCTAAGTATAACTATAGTGCACTGAAGGAGTTTGCGTGCAATCACTTTATGATATGTGCGTGTTTCTTTGATGTTTATGAGCTTGCATCAGGCAACTGCTGAAAAAGCTAAAGCTGTGATGTTAGTCAGTTCCATATCAGGGTTATTGCTAGCTCTTGATTTCTCTAGATGAAACCATGCAGCGTGTAAATTGCTTCTGTTCTTTTTCCCTCAAAAACCCGACTAGCAGTCAGTCATTTCTAGGATATCCTTCAGGATATCAGTTAGAATATCCTAGTAATTTTCCTTTACACTCAGTTTATAATAACATCTTCTTTCATCAGGCCTGATAGGTTCTGTTTTATATAGTAATCTCAAAAAATATTACTGGTATCAATGTGCCGATTTACCAAAGGGGAATGTTTTTATTAACATGGTGTATCACCTTGCTCGTTCTATTTCCTTTCTTATATTGTATTTCTCATATTATATTTCATGGTGGATCTCGAAACATTCCTGGGGCAAAAACTACATTGCTAGGCCTAGTACTGCGACCCAACGTCCTGACGGCTGTTACAGCTGCACAATATACATGAGTTCGGACCTTTAACGCATTTTGTGATGCGTTCAAAGGTAGAGGTAAAACTTTGCTATTTAGGTGTTTTATTAGTGCACGCAGATCATTTTTGATGTTCATGTTGGACAGAGAATGCCCTTTTGTTGGTTCTACATGTTTGAACTCTGGTAAAGCATAACCAAAATTCCTTTCAACGTGCTGTAGTTTTTATGGGATTTCGCTGTTAACATTATCATTATTAATATCAGGATGTAGCTCTAGTGGATCCGGTACGTGATGTTCATTTTCTCTAACACCTAGGCCTTAAGCTTCAATCAGGTTTTCGTTGTCCACATCTTCCAAGGGGAGTTCATCAATAAGAAAGTGCTGTTCCACTTTCATCTTTATAGCATCTGTTTCAACTGCCGAAAGCAATGTCAGGGTATCAACTTTTTTTAAATTTACGTCTCCCGGCTTTCTCCCTGTTTCCCTGGTAAATATTCGTGATTTCTCAAGGTTTAGAAATAATTGAACTCTGTGCTAAACCCAGCAGTTTGATCACATAAATTATTTAATGTTTACGTTCACATATCTGTATTTTTATTTCCTAACATGACAAATATGCAAATTTAAAATTTCATGAATTCAAAAATCACAATAATAAATAATTTCAGATTAAAAACTTAAAAAATTCGACAATGTCAAAAACTTAGAAATTTAATATTTAAAGGCTAGATTATTTTTAATATAGTGTAATTCAAATAGAATTAATTATAATTAGCAGAGTTAAAAACTAAATCATTAAAAATATAAATTTTTGAATTAGAACAATTTTAAATTCAAAGCGATTAGGATTTGACAATTTAGTATCAAAAATTAAGTTTATTCTGTCAAAGTCAAAGCTTCTGAAATTATTGAATTTTAAATTATTAATACATAACGTAATTATAATTTACCATTCAATCTGATTAGACAAATTTTCATAAAGTTAAAGAATGAATTCAATTGTACTTAAAATACTTTAAAACTAAATAGTAATTTCAACTGGGAAACATTAAAAAAAACTATGACTTCAGAACGTATTGTGATCAAAAATTAGGATATTAAAACTTCTTTATAAACAAACCCCTTAAAATTTCAATTATTTGATGTAAGTCTAAATCACTTAAAAACAAGTAATTTTAAAATTGTTAATTAAATTTTCCAAAATTCAACCAATTAAATTTCAGTTACAAAATAGAACGTGTCAAAGGGACAAATTGTAAATTAGGCGCTCAACATGTAAATTCATAACTCCAAAATATAAACATTTAAAATTAACGAAATTATTCATTTTCTGCTGTATCAACTTCAGTCATACTTTCTTTCTTAAGAAATTTTAGAATATTTAATAGCGGAATTGTCTTCTCAATTTAAATAATTATTTAAATTTGAAACTACATTATTGTGAAATTGAACATTTGAAACTTCCAAGAATTTAAAAATGAACTTAAGAAAAAACTTAAGTTTCAGGGAATCAAATTTTTTTTCAAATTACGCATTCAGAACCCTAATTATGAATTAAAATTAGAGAAATCTTAAAGGTGGTAACAATTATATTAGAAAATATCATATCATATAGCATCAAGTGACATTCAAAACGACTGTACAGATTGTTTCACTAAAAAATGTGAGTTCTGTGAAAAAATCACTCTTATTGTACTGTTCAAAATTGCAGAACTTTAAGTATAGCCAGAATTATTGCGAACTTTTGAAGTTTAATTATTCTAAAATCTTTCAAAATTATATGCTTTCGAATTCAAAACTTTCAAAAATTACAAAACGCACGAATTATGATATACGGCAAATCTTCCGGTATAATATTTCTCTTCTGGCTTTATCTCGGTTTCCCCCCGCTGCCAGTTTCTTCCGATTTCCCCGGTAAGGTGGCATACAGATATTGAGCGTATTTGGTCTGCTAGATTCTGCTAATTTATTTTTGTAGCTAGCTCTGGGTACTTAAGTAACAAAAGTCGACGGTGTTCTCTCCTTACAATTTGCCCGCCGTTCTCTGTTAAAAAGTAAAAAAACAAAAAAAAAATAAATAGCATCTCTGTTCATATGGTGTGTACATTGTAATCGCCTTCTTGGTTGCTGAAACTCTGCTTCTGCCTCCGGTGGAATTAGGCCATCTGCCTCTGGATGTTATAGTGATGCTGGATCCTCATTAGGTTGCGCTAAAACCTCAATTGCCGCTGCTTGTTCGTCTGACGGGGCTTGCTCTAACTTATATTGATTGTCGAAGTTTCTTTACGCCAAATCAACCTTCTGTTTAATTTCCATTGCTCGGTCTTCTCAAATAAGAATATTATTTCTAATGTTCTACATGTCACACATGAGTCTTCCATTAAAATCTTCTGTATGCCAGGATACTTTGTAGAAAATTTCGTCTAACGATTTTAAACCTTTTCGCTTTTAGTTTTATACTTCGTACTTTCGTAGTAGAGAAGCATCAATTCCTCTTCCATTGTGGTATCCCACTTGATGATCTCCCACGGGGCTTCTGTTGAGTAGGTTGGCTGCAAATTTGCTAAAGCTAGTCAAAGGATTCTCAACAGGCATAGTTAATGATCCACTGCTTACCGTTTGTAGCAGATACTCTTGCTAACCAGCTGTTTTATTAGTGAGATCTGCCTGACCATCTCGCAACTCACCATCCCCACCGTCCTGCGTTCTGTGGCCCCCTGCCCTGGCTCTAGGGACTCCCCGACGATCCTCTAGTAGCTACAATCATTTCAAAATATTTAAAAAACTCTTCATGGTAAATTAAGAGATTTTCTGTATCTCTCAGTCCCTTTCTTTTTCATTCCCTGTCTTTCTGGCATGCGAAACCTTATAAGTAGCAATTCTACAGTCAAGATAACCGCCAGAGTCATGAGAAAAAAAGCTCAAGACCCACCGTGACGCCAATGCGGTATTATTATTATATCTCATTTTTGTGTCAGGTTTAAGATGGTTACCGCCCAATATGACGAATGCAGTCAAGCGCATGATGGGGGGATCTAAAGCTCAAGGTGGGATCCGAACCACCAAAACCTTGGTAAAGGTGCATAGAAAACTATCCAGAGGTACCAGCTCAGAAATCGAACCCTGGATCTCTAACGTTAAGTCCGAGCCTCTAACCACCTGAACCACCGAAGCTTATTTTGTATTATTTTTTATTAATTATCAGGCTTATTATTATTATAAAGCACCTGAACATATAATTTGTTGTATAATTTATTATATAAACTGTTTATTGTAAATTATTATTAGTATTTCCTTCAAACTGTTTCTCGTATGAACCCGTTTTTTATCTTAGCCCCGGACTAAGTCAAGTGACTGATGAGATGAGGATGTTATAAGTTAATTTAATACGATGTTTGAAACCTTTAGCGATGATGCTGTAAGTACAAAATTAGGAGCATGGTTTAGTTTGAAGTTCGTCTTTTACCGCCTAAATCTTATTGTACTCTGCCTTTAGATAGAAACATTTTTTAAGGAAATATAGCTGCAATTTAAATAAAAAATTTAAAACTTAATATCACCCTCAAAAAATTCTGGTTGAACCAACCAGAATTCTGGTTACTTCAACTAGATTAGAGTGTTAAATATGCCCTTACTATAATTTCTGATTAAAAGTACCAGAAGTTTCTGGTTAAGAATTTTCTGTTTTATGTTACCAGAAATATTTACTAGACTGTTTTCTGATAGCTTAGAAATACAACGTTCTGGTCACCATAACCAGATATTCTGGTCAACCTAACCAGATGTTCTAGTAAGCTCAACTAGATAGTTTGGTTCGGAAGATTTTCTGTGGCACTGGTGTTTAGAAAAATAACGCTTAATTTCTTCTCATAACACAACTAAATTTACAGTTAACTATAATTAATTATACACATCCAGCAAAATGAAATGAGCCAAAAGACAAATTTATGAAAATGGACACAAGATCGCGATACTTATGTTACCACAAATATTAACAAGAATAGTTTTAACCAGAAAAAATCAACCAGAGTTTATTAACTAGAATTTTCTAGTCATATTAATCATAATTTCGGATTAAAATAACTTTAATTTTTTTAACCCGATGCGTCTAGTAACTTTAACTGGAACTTTTTTTTTAGTGCATGTGCAGCTACGATAGAAATGGCCCCAGAATGCGTCACAGTAAAAACTGCTAAATGCAGAGTAGAGTTCCAAGTGGCAGGTTGCTCTGATTCACAACGTCTAGTAGTCATTTTTATACGGTCAGAAGTCGTGATTCAGCCGATGTACGAGCCCCCGTAAATCTTTGAATGTCCGCTTAGTTAGAAGTTTGTTACGCTATTTGACGATTTTCGGCTTGGTCACATGTGCTGCATATATTTCCCTCTCTTAAGATGTTACTAGTTCATTTAGCTATATTTGTTTTGCAACTAACTACAAAAAATAGTTTAACCAAATGCCTACCTTACTTTAATAATAACTATGCCAATCAATAAAATTAATACACAGCGAAAACAAGGTATGAGTATATTTATTAGGTTGGGTCAAAAAAACAAAATGATTAAAATCAAAATTGGGTAGCAAAATGCACCTTAAAAAATGTTTATTTTCAGTTTTATACACTTGTGTTTATCTGAATATTTTTTTATGTGTTTGGAGGTCTTCAAAGTCTGGATGGCCAGACTAGATCGCCGAGCATGGCCCAGACTTGACCATAGTTTATTACTGATTCGGTTCTTTTTCATTCTTAGAAACACTTTTTTTGTTTTATGCAAAATGTATCAAATCTTAAACCATTTTTTATTATCTACGAAAAACTAAGTGCATAAAATATGATTTAATATTCACGAATGGTGTATTTCGGTGAAAAATTACTTCAGCACAAAAGGCTGAAGACTCGACGTCAATGCATTCAATTTTAACAACTCAACTACTTAAAAAAAATGAAATGCCTGTATAAATGAGTATAACAAATATCGTTGCTTTTCTTTCTCTGTAAACATGACAAATTTTGTAGCATTTTTTATCAAGAATGACACGTTGAAGACACATAATTATCGTCAAGTGTCAAGTATGAAAGTGCCTTATGAATATTATAAGTATTATAATCAATATTATAATATTATAAATGATATGACAAATTTTGTAGCATGCTTTGATCAAGAATGTCACGTTGAAAACACAATGATCACCGAGAGTCAAGTACGAAAGCATGTTGATGTTGAAAATCTAAAAGAAAAGCTTAAGTAACTTTACACTGTGTGCTTTTCATGCACTTTATTCTCCACACATGTTCCAAATATCGAAAAGCAGTTTAAACTAATCATAACAATCTTTTTAAAATAAAAACATCAAAAGCGTGACATTGGTCGATACTCGCTTGCCGCCCTGAAAATGTTCACGAGGTTCGGATCAGGTCGAATGTAGGCGGTCCGTTTAAGGGACATAAGGGACCGTGCTTAAATTACGTAACAGCTAAATTGGGGGAAAGGGGTCGAGACATTTCGTTACAATTTGTTACATAAGGGGGGGGGGGTCTTTTACTCATGTATGTAATTTTTGCAAATTCGCAAAGCCTTTCACCTGAAGCTTATCTTTTTAGTTATAAATTTTATTATTTGTTCGAAAATTTAACAATTTTCTTAAAGACATCTTTATGCTTACAAATTCAACTTATTTGCAAAAATTCGTCTTTTTCGATAAAAATGTGACTCTTTTCATAGAACATTAACCTTTTATTTAAAGTCCATGTTTTTAATTTAGAAAATCATATTTTTTAGCATAAATATTGCATCTTTCTTGGATAAAAATGCAACTGTATGGTTGAAAATTCAACAACCATCAAAAAGCAGAACCAAGCGAGCGCTTGGTCTAGTAGGAAGGGGTGGGGATAACGCCACAGAACGAATGATTTGAGCTCCAAAAATCAAAATTTTAATAAATATTTTAAAGCTTCTCTCGCGATATCTTCGAAACTAAGTGTGATATTTTTTATTAATTATTATGGGATATTCTTTTGCTTTAGCACAAATCTCAATAGGAATGCATATAATTAATTTAATATTAATTGTATGATGTTCATTCATTTTTGTTTGTTTCGAAGGCTTGGTTCAGGTAAGAAGAGTTACTTGTCCAAACTATATCAAAAAATCTCTTTTAGTTTCGAAAATATTACTAGGCCAAGCATTCGCTCACTTCTGCTTTCCGACGGTTCAATTTTGTAGAAAAATCATACTTTTTAGTTGGAGATTCTGCTGCTTTGTTGAAAATTGAACTATTTCCAAGAAAATTTAATTTTTATTTAAATTTAATATTTTTGGAATAAAAAGAGAACTAAAATCCTTTCTGAACTATTTTTTGAACAAAATTTCTTTCTTTTTAATATAAAATTTATCTGATTAAAGAAAAATATCATCTTTCATGGTTAAAAATGCAACTATTTGATTAAAAAGTTAACATTAATAAGAAAATTTGTTGTTTACTCTTAAAAATTCCTCTGTTTCCTTTTTAATTGAAAAAATTCGTCTTTTAGAATTAAAAATTCATATATTGATAGTGAAAAGTCAACTGAAATATTTTTAAATATAAAACTGAAATAGTTTCTTCAAAATTTATCGCATTGACGTTAATTTTTTTTTAAATTAATTTTTTCCTGAAAAGTAATTTTTTGTTTGAAAATTCAATTTTTGTAGAGAAAATTCGTCTTTTGGCTTGAAGATTCAAACATTTTGATAAACTTTGATTTCTTTCTTGAGTGAAAAATTTTGAATCCTAAAACTTTCGATTTTTTAGGTTGCGTAAATTACGTTATCCGTCATTTTTAATTTCGTACGAAAGAATAATTATTTTTTATCATTATATAATTTAAAAACAATTTTAACGTTCAACGTAAATTTATTATGATATGCTATATAAATTTACTGTGATAAATATTCGTTTGCTACCATAAATAAAAAATTTTACACCTGCTAATAGGTACATTTATTGACAATTCCGAAGTTTTCTACTTTACGAATTTTTCCTCTTCGTATATTTCCTTATTCCTAATTGTTCACCCTTTTAATTTTAACGTTTTCGAATTTTTACTCATCCTGCTTCTTTGGTTTCCGAATAAATGCCATTCCGAGTTTTGGATTTCTGATTTATTCTTCTTTTCGACTTTTTGGTATTCCTAAGTTATACCATTATGTATTATAACCCATTCTGAAATTTTACCTTTCTTAATTTTTATCCGTTCCGAAAAATGAACGGGTCTCCCTAATTCTACTAGTAATAACTAGCAAAATATTTCTGGAAAATAAAAATTACGTACAGTAATAGGAAGGGGGAGAAATATTTTATTACGGATAGTTACAGGGGGAGCTGGGGTCTTAGAGAGGGCCTGTAAACCGTTACGTAATATGAGTACGGTTCCTAAGAAATACAAGATAGAAAAAGGCTTGCGGGTCCCCGGTCCGTCTCAAGCGTGGGAACGAGAAGAAACCTAGCGATTTCCGCGCTGGGCGTAGTGATGAGTAATTATGCGTAAGTGTGTACAATAATCGCGTCATTTCTTTACTAATCTTATTATTCATTATAGAATCGCAATCTTCATTACCTATGCATTTTTGGTGCATTTTTTCAGACTTGATTCTCCGCACCTTTGTATCGTGTAGAGCCAGGCGGGTGACTATAAATTTTAAAGTTCTCAAGCTACTCGATTTTTTTATAAAATTTTGTATGCAAAAATAGAGGCACATAGCATCGTAGCAATAGACTTTTTTAAAATACTAGAGTAGACCAATTTCAAAGGGGGAAACTTTAACAATGTTATTATGTATAATTGTATGTATGCATATCTATTGAATCCGAATCCGGGGTTATTTTAATTCGGTCAGGTCGCATTTCGTTTCTGACCTCAAAAAAGGTATGGAGGTTAAAACTTTTTTTTTCTTTCTTCAGGTTAGGAAGGAAATTCGACCTAACCTAGTCAAAAGAACTCCGGATTCGTATTCAGCGACCCCAGAAACTTATATAAACCTTTGTCTCGTCTGATAGGCAAGACCTTTTTATTTAATTAATGTGCTTCTGTTATGATGCAATTACTTTAACAATCCTTACATTTTTATTTGTAGAAGAAAAATAAAGAAAAATTTCAAAATAAAATATTTTTGATTTTATAATACAAATTTTTTGAGTAAAATTAAAAATGTTTGTTGTTTATGAGCAAATAAATTGTCAACTGCAGCGAAATTGTTTGTCCCGCCTTACGCCCCTGACCCTCAAGCAGCAAAGTCATGAATTCGAATGACAAGGCGTTCTCCATAATGGTGAACAATACCGAACATTGCATGGAGTCGTCTTATCGCCGAGGACTATGGAGTGGACAGAACCAGCGATCGTTTAGACTCGTTCAAGTACCGGTACTCTTGTAGTCCAGGCGAACATACCTGGACTGAACGCGTGATAGGCGATGTACCATTATCGGGTTGCGTGGGTCGTGTAGGGGTGTGTCTTTTGAGAGACTAGCATTGATCTTGTCTATCCTGTAAATACGGTGGGCTGTACGAAACCATTCTGATTTGACGAGCTATTTCGAACGCCCGACGCTGCAATCTCGTAGCCAACAAAGCTCCAATTTTTTTTCTCTCATCTGCTCTCTCGTTGCGTCCCACTCCCGGCGCGGTGGACAAATCTCGGATAGTAGCCATCTATAAGATATACATATCTCGTTGCGTGAATTATGATCACAAGGTATACGATATTTTCACTCTAATGCTTCGTAAGTTGTTACATTAGTTTACGTCACGGGCAGAGCGCTCCTTAAACGGTTCATGAATTATGGATTAAGAAATCTGAATTCCTTCGGGAAAGAGCAATCAGAGGTGCACTGGAGTGAAGGAAAAGATCATTCTTCTTGGAAGCTGCTGCTTCCTTTAGTTCAGACATCCAGTTTTCTAATTTTTTTGCCAATGGGCATGGAAGTATTAAACTTACAAATATAAGAACTGGATAATTCCTTTAATTTGAGATCTTTTCATGGGCGCTCGACTATGATCTCACAAATAGTCTGTTAAAAATTGAAACCATTTATATGGTTAAATTTTGTAAAAAATAAGTGAGATTGTTAAGTGAGAACTTTTCCAATACAACTTTTCACCAGACGAATACACGCAGTTACTGCGGATAGTCTTGTATGCCTGTTTCTAAAAAAAAATGGTATATAAATATGTTATTTAAAAATAGTATTGATAAAAATTTACCTAAATACAAAAACAAAATGTGCAAAAGTGATCATGGTGCGAAACGCGCTTTTAGAGGTTCTTAAGTATCTGGATCAATATTTTAGAAACCATGAATTTTAGTTGAAATAAATAGAAACTGACGATAAAACACTAAAAGATAACATTCAAATATAAAAACACTGAATAAATACAAATACGCATTGTGTAAACATTACCTAACCTTATTCCACGACTCCTGATTAAACTAGTACTGCTTTTAACAACTTAACAACATTCACAGTGTTTCATAATCATGCATTGAGCTTCTACATTTATTTGTAATTATATTTTCGTCTGTTACATCTTCTTTTGTTAAACAAAATTTAAAAAATTATAATTTTTCAAAATTTGTTATATTGTCTTCTGTTAATCAACTGTTCAAAAATTATACACACAGGACAGGACATACGTTACTCGTTGCGGGCGTCACTCGCTCAGTCTGAGAGATTAAACTTGACATTGCAATGTACAATGTACGTTTATACACGTACGTTAGCGCTGGTAGAATGCATGCATAAAAATACGTCGCACACTATCAACAGGGTTGCGTGAGCATTAGGGTAGTCCCAAAATGCATTGCGATTTTTTTCTTTCTAGTGGACAAGGCACTCTTCTAACAGTTTACATTTATGGAGAAAGAAAATCCACTTTTTTTCGAAATTTGAATATTAACACGTGCTACAGAACACTTCAAAATGTCATTTAATTAACATGGGTAAATTGTGAATTTTCAAAAAATTGAACTCATGTTCCAGGGTTTCATCGAAACGTGTCAAGTTTCTTAGAGATTTAAGAGGTGTTTCTAAGACATTAGATCGGCTAAAAAAAATTTAGCCGGTCATCCGACGGTCGAGTTTGAAGGCAGACATTCGACCATCGAATACACACAATTATCCTCGGCGTCAAACCTCTCGCTCGACATTAGTGAAAACGCAGCGAATATGCAACCTGGTCTCACGTCGTAGGACGTAGATGGTCAATAGTCACATTTTAAAATGCTATCGAACAGAAATATTCAAGAAATACTGTTTTTTTAAAGCCACATCTTATTAAGGAAAATTATAAACAGCCCTATCTGTTCTAATCAGAACAATCATTCTGAGCTTATTGATAAAACACAAAATCAATCTTTTTATAATTTTCAATAAAATTTAATAAATACGGAGTTAAGTCCAAAATGCGCAAGTCCTACTGCCATAAAAGGGCGTATAATGAAATATACGTCCAATTTGCGCTATATCTTAGGGGCCTTACTTAATGACTGAACATATTATCGGCCCTCTCCAGCCCCCCATCCTCTCCAATAAAACTGTAACTAATTTACATAGTCTGAACTCTCCTCTCGCTCTTTACGTTGCTGTCTAAATTAAGTATGGTCCCTTAGTTTTAGCGAGACGTCTAGCGAGATTCTCATTCGGAATGAGAAAAGACAAGCACCTCTAGAAAATAACGTATATCAGCCAAATGTCGGATTTTCGATTACGTAAAAGTCCTATATACAAGAATTCCCTGAGAGCATTATACGCGCCTTTTACGGTGAATCAAAGCTTTCTTAAATTTTCAATGGGTTACATCCTCTTTGCATTTAATTATTATCAATGTTTATAATTTTATTTAATACGATTAGATTCAGATTTTCGAGACGAGTTCAAACGTATAAATATTCAATTTCGATCAAAAGTTTAGTTAGGGATATTCTTAATCTAGAGGACAGCCTATGTTCAATATGTTCTTAAGTTTAATGGATTTGCCATATATTATTTTATAGAATTAATTAGGAATTAATTAAGAATACAGGTGAATTCTTTTACATTTTCTAGAATTTACCCTAGAAGCAATTTCAATTAAAATAATAGTTTCCAAGTCGGTACAATGATTCGCCTGGAATAAACACAGATACTTGAATTGTCAACTGGAATTATTATTATTATTATTATTATTATTATTACACTATTAAGCCGTTTCCCTTTCGGGGTAGGCGTGACTCACTCGGTA
>JAAAKG020114298.1:0-15328 GCA_010014905.2 Druon quercuslanigerum
TTCTTGAGGACTAATTTGGGCCCGTAGTCCCGAATTTAGGGCTCTATTATTTTTTACAAAACATAATAGAGCCCTAAATTCGGGACTAAGGGCCCAAATTAGTCCTCAAGAAGCCCTAAATTATGCGAGAGAAAAGAATGGATTTTATAATTTTCTTCACGTATTTTTTACAACGTTAAGGTGACACAACACCATATGCAACGAAAAAATAGGGGGCAAAGGAAAAATCGCACGACTATCCGTGGACGATATTTCAGGACTTAAATGAGCCTGAAATTTTGGAAAAAAATAAACAAAAATTTTTTTTAGCAAAGTTGTTTAAACAATAATTGTTTAAACAATTTTTTTAAAAGTTCATATATCATATTCGGGGAGACCTAAATGAGTCTTAACATAGGGTAAAAAATAAATTTGTTTAGTTCATTTTTAGTACGATTGTCTAAACAAAAATTGTTTAAACATTTTTTTTGAATTTTGATTATCATATTCCTAGAGCCCTAAATGAGCCCTAAATTATTCTATCAGGTGAGTTTTCTCTCAAATCATTTTTAGTACATTTTATAGCAATGTTCGGCCAGCTTAACGTTAAGCCCTAAATTTGGGGATGCGGGCCCAAAATAGCCCTAAATGAGCCCTACATTATGAAGAAGGTTTCATCTCGACACCTCAGTCATGTTGTGCCAGCTTAACATACCTCGAATAATATGTGTACTAAAATTGTTTTTCAAACTTGAACTTGGCAATTTGACAGAAGACAATAAAAAAATACTGAAAAGTAAAACTCCCGAAATTATAAAATTGCCGAAATATAAAAATTGATTAATAATAAAATTTACGGCAGTTTACAATATAGAGGAATTTGAACATTTCCGAAGAATAAAATTCTCGACAGAAAATAGCCGAAATATAAAATACCCAAATCAGCAAAATCCAGAATTTAAGGAATCAAGAAATAATTTTTTTTTAAATATTATTTATTTATTTAAAAAAAAACCAAATATATTATCAAAGACATTTTTTCTATATTTAAAATTCCTAAATAATTTTTTTAATTTAAAATAACAATAATTGAAATGAATATATTTTTGAATGGAAAAATTTGTTTAAAAATCTGCACAGTATTGAAATTTTTTTCTCAAAAATCAAATTGATAATTAAAAGAAAAATTTTAACAAATTTTCAAGGATAAATCAGTGCTAAATTAAGTCATGCAAATTTTGTTTGAAAAAGTGTTATCAGGTTCGGAGAAAATTAGAGGATAAATTTATTTTTCTGTTTGCAACGTACGTCTTTTTAAATTTATTTGTTTAAACAATTGTTATAGAATTATTGTTATTTCAAATTCGACAAATAATTTTTAAAAAATTTAAACATTAATCAAAATTTTCTTTGATAAAGATATTTAATTATTGTGCTTTGAATAATTTTATAATATTTATTTAAAAAAAAAATTTAATTGCTTCAATTCGGAAATTTTCTATTGGAAAATGTATTATTCGAAAATTTTACAGTATTGGGAATTTAATTTTTCAGGACTTTTCAATTGAAAATCGAACATCTTAAGAAAATGCGCCTAAATTTCCACAACCACAGTTTTTCATAAATGAAATATAACAATTATATTAACATTGATATAAATTTATAGGCAGAAATATAAAATAATAATAAAATTTAGTAGGGATTGATTTTAAAAAATGTATCATACAGTTTAAACAAGGAATTATTAATTAAATAATTACATTTAAAATAAAAATAATGAAAATAAATAAAGCGCATTGTACTATTTAGCTTGAAACGTTACAAAGGAGTAATTTGAAAATTTTTATTTTAATTTTACAATAATTTCCATTTCTTAAATAGAAATTACTTTTAGCAATTCTTAATTTAGTAATAAAATGTTAATAGCATTCATTATTCTGAAAAAATTAACTGAAATTTATAATTTTCTATTCAATTCTCATTCTCAGAAAGGTTTGTTTATATCTACAAAATTTAAATATAATTGAATTATTTTTTAAAAGTTCATTAATGTTATTATGCCTTATTATAATTAAATCTCAATAATAGAAAAGTTTAAAGAATGTACCGAGCAGCAAAATTAAAAAATTTGCATTTCTTCAGAAAAAATTTCAAATGCCTTGCAAATTTGAATAAGAATTTTTCTTTCATATTGATTATTTTAAATATCTTATTGAGGTTTAAAAACCAAAACCAAGGCATAGAGTTTCAAGAACCTTTTTCCCTATGTGCAAAAGTTTCGGATGAATATGCTCAGCATTTATGATATCTTACTCAGCCTGTAGTCATAGCTATGAGGATTAGGCGTGCAACTTTAAGTGTGTGGTGCGTGTGTTCGATTCTCGGTCTTTGCAAACATTATTAGAAACTGACCTCTTTAGTTATGAGTAGAGGACACAAAAAGGCGTAAAATATTTAGATTTAACTTCTGGAAAACTAAATTTATTTTACATTTGAATTAATATTTTACTTCTTTTCATTTTAAAATGTCTGGTAATATATTCGCACTTCAGAATTCAAATTATGATGCTATCAATGTATAAAACATATAGTGCGCTCCAAATTTCACGTGCAGTTAACTTTATAATATTTTACTATTAGGTCTATGCCATCTTCAGTTGGGGCTAATCATTTCTTTAACTGTTGAATAATATTTTATTTGAATCGACAAAATAAAAAACAATATCATATGCTTTTGAATTTATATCAAATGCATTTGACCGAGCGTGGAATAACCTTTTGATGCCTCAAACCGATATTTCATTTATTCCGAAGTATTTTTTTCTGAGTGTACTGTGTTTTATTTTTATTGAAACTCAAAGAACACTGAATCAGCGTACTTTTGAGGATAATCATTTTTCTGTGCTTAATGCACCCAAGTCCTCATTTGTTTCCAAAAAAGACTGCCTGGGGCACTAACGAAGGATGAAAGCTTTGAGTGACTATAATATATCTATTTTTTATTTTAATGTGTGATTTAAAGTTACTTATAACATTTTAAGACGGCTTTAGCGGAAGTGGTGTTGGATGTATGGAATAGTCTCCACCTAAAACTCACATGGGTGGGGAATTCCCCATGCAAGAAATTGTTCAGGCTCTGACTATAGTAAGCCGAAAAAATTCTTGAGGACATTTTAAGGGAAAGGGGGAATCAAATTCATTTCCCACCCATACTGAAACTGTTCCGCCGACCCTGGATATGCGCCTACTGAAATTTCCCTTATTTCGTCTGAGGCCAATTCGCTAATCGAGTTACTTTACATGTTTATCTTTGCCCGTCTTCTGCGGTGTTTGCCAATATCAGCTACGTATATACCAGTAAGCACATCACTACTCTTCAATATAGCAAAGAATTCACCATCGGATATTGATAATACAATTTGTTCTCGACTTGGCATGGACGCAAACACATTGTGTCCTGCCAATATTTTAATTGGTTTATCCGTAAGAAAAGTATCATTCAAAGTTTGATTTGGTGGTGCAGATTCTTATTAAGAGTAGAAGAAACAATTTGAAGTTGGTCTAGTTTATAAACAAGATTGTCCAAAGGAGCAAAGTCAGGTAGGTGGAGTCTTGAACCTGGCTAAAGGAGACGTGGACCTGGTACAAAGAGGCGGTTAGCCTCGAGAGAGAAACGTTGAAATTTGTCTCTCAGAAGAATAAATTCATCTAGGTGAAGCCTGGCTGGAGAAGACCTGGACCAAGCACGAAGAAGATGATTATCTGAAGAATGAGACCTGTCAGGAGAATATTGGCTGGAAGAAGAAAAAGAAGATGATCCGCTACGAGAAACACCAGGAATAGGGCCGCCATTAGGCAAATACTCGAACTGTGAAATAAGCTCTGCAAGAAGAAACAGACGATTAATTTTTGAAGTGATAACTTCTTATGACATGGTGTAAACTCGCAAAACTGGGTGAAGTTTGGAGGGTGACACTTTGATTCTAACGCTTCTAGGGTAGCGCTTCATCTTTTCTCTCTTTCCCTTCTCTCACTAAATGATTCTATCAATCCCTCTCCCTCTCTAACCCTCCGGCACTCCTTCCACTTCTCTTCATGTCCCCACTCTCTCTCTCTCTCTCCCTCTCTCTCTCACGCTGTCTCACTCATACTGAGGATCTGACAGTATTAGCAGTGTGCATCACATATATATATGGCATGTGCTCATATATATATATATATTAGTGTGTATCAGACTGCACTCTTCTTCCAGGTCGTGGTTCGTCCACATGTGTAAATTGAGGTGCGATTTTGTGTGTGATTACTGAAGTGTCATGTAATTATTAAGTGTATTTCAATAATTTTTCATGTTGAGAGATGCCGGGTGTCCCGCGACGGCTAACGTGGTTTTTTTTTACTTATGTTGGTGTATCATGAACTCATGTGTCAAAATTGCGAAACAAATCTGAGGACATTAAAAATAAATTATTCTGGAAATTTTTGTGAAAGTTGGAAAGCAGTACTAAGGAAAAATGATTAAGGAAGGTTTCTAGAAAAGTTTAATTATTTTTTATTTTTGTACAGAAAGTAATGAGCTTCTGTACGGACATGCAGCTGAATTCTGGAAGGTGAGAAAAAACTTTGCACAGCTGTTTTGTATTGCCAAAATATATAAGCCTATGCGCACAATAAGGATTAGATTTATCAACTTTTCCAATGTTGCCAATAACCTACAAATTTCCTGGTTTGCGGGTAATTTTAATACTGCCAGGAATTTTCCGAAATCTAAAAATTTGGGGGCCAGCAACATTAAATCAACTCAAATTAAACAAGTAAACATTTTTAAAATTATTTTGTTTTATGATTCAACTTGATTTTTATTTTCTAAAATGTCCGGAAAACTTTCCCGGAAATTTTTGAAGTGGCCCGGATAACATTCTTTTCGTCCGATAGAAATCCGCTAAAACATCGCATTATTTTATTATCCACACTTGTAGGTTTCACTATGTATATATATCACAGGTTTAACAAAATTTAAAGTACGAACCTTAGTTTATAATCTTATCGAAAGTCTAAGATAGGAATCATTAGTTATTGAGTTTCGACTGCGTTGATGCGAATTCATTTCGGAATGCCATTTTTCGGATAACTGTCTTTTTGCTTTCCCCAGATTTTTGCACATACATTTTGAAATTAAATGTTAACTCACTGATAACTCTACTTTGGTGATTGTAAATTATCTTTTGTTAAAAGCCTTTTGGCTTTAACTAATACATTTCTGTTTTCTCTTTGCTTTTCACGAATAAAACAGGAACTCTGCATCTAACCAGAAAATAATTTGAATGAGTAATAGTTACAAGCAGGTTTTTACATCTTTTCAGATTACCAATTTTTATTTTTTATTTTTTATGTCTCGTATGGTTCTGAAAAAAGGAGTTATTTATTTTTGAAAAGCAATTTTCGATAGATAAAACAAGAACCGTTGATCAAAAGTGGCTATTTGACGAAATGGTCTTTTCTTTGTAGGCTTGTTCTACTTACGTAAGGATGATTCGAAATTAGTCACTCTTACGATTTGACTCAATACGCTTTCTGGTTCTGAAAATTGTGCAAATTATGTATCAGGAGTAAATGGTTTTGTAATTCTATTTTCTATAACACACTTTCCGGATTTCTGTGGAATAAATTCGTATTCATTTTCGACAAACTCAGAGTTTAAAAAAATAGTAGTTGCATGGAATGCGGATTATACCGAAGAACTTTTTATTTTCGGAAAACTTGAAAATGTTTTTAACATTATAATTTTATTATAGAATTTACATTTACCATTGGAACTAAGAATAACCGTCAATATAAATATTAGAGTATAAACGATCCTCTTATTTTCTAATTAGGGGAAAAACTATATAATCCGTTAATGCAGAATTTAACATTGTACGATGTTAATATTCTAGTATATGTATCATATTTTAATTTTTACATCATAGATTGTTAGCTTCAGGACGGCCCTAATGAGATTTTTATCTTTATACCTCATAAATAAGGCAAAAAAAAGAAATTCGGTTATATTCAATGAGAAGAAAATTTATAATAAATTATCAAGACATAATACTATCCCTTAATATGGCCTCCTTGATATAGCTATTATGGAGAAAAATATTTGTTTGACAATAAATAACGTGACATTTTTTTTCATTCTCTACAATTGTCGAACAGATAATTTTTAAGAAGGTATTTTTTAATCCTTAAAATAATAAATAAATAAATAATGTTTGACATTTATTTGTTTTGTTTAAGTTCCAAGTTTTTCATTACAAATAATCTTTTGGATCTTGTAAGAATACCATCTACAATAGTATCAAAGCAAGTATGATAATTACAATTTACAATTTGCAATTATTAATTAATTAAATTATTTAATTATATCTATTTCTGTTAAAAATAATACATACCTAGTTCTCAGCTTTGGTCTAAACCTAGAACAAACCTGACTTTTATGTTCGACCATTTGGACCAATTTTGGACTAAGTTTTTCATAGGAAGTGTGCTTTCTGGAGCCTCCTCATAATAAGGAAAAATATATTGTATTCTTATTTTTTTGAGACCATGTGAGTCAGAAAAAACGATTTTTATGAATGTGTCTGTATGTCTGTAGTCTATAGTCTGTATTCTGTCGGCACGATAACTTTCGAAAGATTGATCAGATTAGATTCTGCTTTAGCACAGTTTTTTAAAGCCTGAAAAGAAAGAGCGAGTTCGTAAACCAGACATTTTGGACAAAAATTAAAAAAGTTAGCGCATTTTCGTAATATTTAAAACATTTTTTTTAAAATTTAAAAATTCTATGTACGACTATTTCTAGCACTCAGAAACTCGAACAATTTACGTTTGAAACTTTTTTCGATAAAAAGAAAATTATCAGTCATAGCATTTTCAAAATCCAAAGAATAAAACTAAAATGAACATTCTAAGCGAAAAATAGCATGATGTAAAAAAAAGTTAAGAGAAGGAAAATGTTCATTTTTAAAAGCCCTACAAGATTATCATGAGAACTTTTTGAATTTTGTCGAAAAGTTGAAAATTCAAGTTTTGATCATACAAAAAATAATTAAAAATCCCATTTTGCGGTCAAACTATGCAAGATTCGGAAAAAATGAATTTACTTAAATTACGCAAGCAAAGAAGATCTATAAATTTGTTATTAATAAAATTTAGTTAGGACGAGTAGGTTTTCTTTTAATCATAAAAAAATATTGAAAATTAAAAAAATAGATTTGTGGAAAAACGATACAAGAGACGAAAAAAATTAAAAGGCAAAAGCTTCTAACACAAGACACAAGATAAAATAAAATTTTATTTAGAAACTTTTTCGCCTGAATTACATATAAATTGAAGATAATCAAATTAAATTTACGGAAGAACGACACAATTTTCTAAACAAAATTTTAATAATAGTTTTTATTTTAATAAAATGTAACGTTTTTTAATTTGAAAAATAAGACAATTAAAATACTTTTGTTTTAATACTGATACATATTAGAAATGGTAATAATATACATTTATAGAAATAATATACATTTTTCAGGGTGGCTGCAGAAAAGTTCGCATTTTCGATGAAATCAAGTGCGAAGCATGAGATACGTAATAAGAATGTGTTTGTTAAAGCCGAAGGAGCTTTAACAAAAGAGAATTAACAATCTGCAAATGACAGTTGTCGATGCTTTAACCTTTAATCTTGAAAGGCTTGCACACAAATGAGGGGTAAATACAAAAACCAAGCACATATTATTTAGTGCGCAGCGCGAGAACCAAAAGTCCCGCGCTCTAAGAGCGTTCTAACCAGCGAGCCAAGCGAGCCGAGCGCATACCACGCGACAAGGGTATTCCCGCGTAAAGGGCAGATATTTTAAAATTGAATTAATGGTGAGCAAGATTGTGGTTCGCAGGTTCTACTTTATATACATTAATATAAGATGGGATTGAGCGAAGAAAGCCTACTGGAGTTTCTTTTACCATGTTTATTTTTACCCGCCTTTTACGCCAATTTGGAGTAGTGGATGCATGGATTTCAGTAAAAATTTCACTAGTCTCTAATATCGCAGACACGTCACCATTGGATGATGATAATACAATTTGTTCTTGATTTGGGATAAGCTTAAACCTATTTCGTTTTGCTGTTACGTGAATTAGTTTATCTGTAGTAAAAGTGTATCTTCGGAATTCAAATTGCCGGTTCGGACTGCTATACGAAGTGAGTCGAAAAAATTGAAGTTGGTTTATCCTAAAGAGAAGTTCGTTAGAATAATCTATCCATGTAGGGTGATATAAGTACCTGAAGTCTTCTTGATTGTATTTTGCATACTCTACTTTAAAGTTAAATAAAATTAGTAACTAGGACCTCCTGTAAATTCACTTATTTCATACCGCTACTTTCCAGTATCACAATGACGTCCCGTTCGGATGTTGATAATACTATTTGTTCTTCAGTTAGGATGGTTGCAAATACATTATCTCATGACAATACTGCAATTTGTTTATCTTCAGGAAAAGCGTATCTTCAAAGTTCAAATATCCGGAGCGAGTTCTTATGAAGGGTAAGCCGAACAAATTCAAGATGTTCAAGTTTTTATTGTAGCCCGCCTGAAAGAAATATCCATGTAGGTGAAGCCATGAACCTGCGTGGAGGAGATCTGGACCTAGCATGAAAATGATGCTCGGTAAGGGAAGGAGATCTGGCATGAGGAAGAGTTCTGGCAAGAGAATGCTGTCAGTCAGAAGATGTAGAAGGGTGTCTGCCCTGAGGTACACCAGAAATAGGCTCGCCATTAGGTAAGCATTCAAATTGTAAACTTAGCCCTTCAACAAGAGAAAAATTATTTATTTTTGTTATGCGTGTGGGTTTATCATAAAGTTGTAGCAGAGAAATTGCGAGGCAAGGCTTTTAAATATACATGCAGCGTAATTTTATTAAGAACAGAAAATACTTGGAAGCAATGTGTTTGTTCCATAATACAGCAAACTTCTATGCACAATAAGGTATAGGTTTCAAATCGGCTGCTTGTAATTTTGTACAGAATAAAGACCTCGGAGAAATTTCCATAATTTCATCTGTTTTTTAAGAAATAAATACTATTATATTGAAAAGGAATTAAGAAGCCAGCGAGTTGCTTTCTTCCATAGGATCTTCATCGTCTTTCCTCAGCATTAGCGTCTAAAGTTTTTCTAAGAAAAGACGAAGACGATTCTAAGAAAAAGGCACTTCACTGGGTTCTTACACTTACTTTTCAGTGTAAAGAAGCTGTCTACAAATATCGCAATCTGCATAAAGCGAAAAAAGAACACATTCTTTTTTCAAATTGTGAATAAGTACATATATTTCAACTAACTGCCTCTAATTTAAATCACTTTATTCTTTTCATTTGAATTAAAGATTCTACATTTGTTTATTTTTGTACAAAAAACTAATGATTTTTTATACTTTGTAAATTTTTCAACTGCAATTTGTGGGAAAATGTTTAAAGTACCGCCATGCATTTTTAAAAATTTTTCTTATCATTCTTTCAATGAAAACTATTCTCCGAAGTTCATTGACGTTAAGAGCTGTCAAATTTCCTTATATTTTATCAGATTTTAGGGTCTTTAAGCTATACATTGTTTTGCGTATTTTTTTAGTTTTATTAATGCTAAATATTTTGACGTTTAAAATGATTCTTTATTGATTAAGCTACCATATTTTTTTACTTACTTTTTTGACGTCCAAGCCATAGGACGCGAATGTCCGTTTGCACTCATGCAGTTCTTTAATGTATTATTGTACTCGACATTCTTTGAGTATACATGATAACAAAAATTGATTATGCATTGAATATTCCGTCATGTATATATTTTAAAATTCATGATAATTTCTCAATGTAAATTTCAAAGTTAATCCGTCCAAGTTGCATTTCTGCGGTGGGGCCCCACTTTCCCTCGCTGGTTTTTGCTCAAGGAGTACGTTTCTTTAAATCTTAAAGATTATATAAAGTTTAATTCCGAATTTCAAAAGAAGCGAAGATTAACTTTTTAATATTAAGTTGCTTAATCGTTACTACTGTTGGAAAATATTGTTAGGTTTCGACGAGACGAAGATGAACTTTTTTGTCGCTCCAGGGACACGTTTTTAAAACTTTGAACGGTGACAATAAATCCAATTAAAATTTTTTTTAAATTATAAATTTAATTTTTTTTTAATCCAGCCATCAACAAATGTTCAGTTTAATGAGATTTTGTATACGTAATAATTTCATGAATTGGTCACCTTCATGGTAGAATGGGTGGGAATGTCAATAAATTCACATACTATAACTTGAAGTTAGTTTACCAGATTAATTTCATCCGAATCATGTACTTTAACCCCAAATATTTAGATATTTCATTTTTTTCATGAAACTAAAAAGTTTTTAACTGGAAACAGGATTAAAGGTAATTAATTTTGTACTAAGAAGTATAATAAATATGTAAATGTACCAACCATGCTAAACTTCTTGACATTTCCATCTATGCTATCTGAGCCTAACTTCATGCTCTCTTTTAAGTAATCAACCATAGTTTAATATTTAAAAGTAAAGTTAAATGCGTTTTTTAGAAAATCAGCTCAACCACCAGACAAGTTGTAATTTTTATTTTATTTTATTTTCCGGTAGATAGAAGGGAAACCGCCATGGATTATTATCTGAAAACATTTATATCATTATAATTTTAAAGTCCTGCTACTTCACGAAAATAATTGATAACAATAATTATTTACATAATTCGTTTCATTTTTCATATTTAAAAGATTTTTAATTTTATTGGTCAAGTTATGTGTGCAAAAATATTTGTCATACAAAAAATATCGATTATGGTAGATTGACAGTATAATATATAATTCCATCAAGTTTTATAATTTCTAATTTTGCTTTTATAATTCAGAAAAAAGCGTCTGCAGGGCTACTTGTAAGTAAATTTTCTTATAAATCTTTTATTGCGAATCTGTTTTCCAAATTAGTTGACCCACGTTGAATTCACAAATTCATATTTTTTTACTTGGCAGATTTTCTTTATCGTGGACGTTTTTTGTATGAATAACACCTGATCACCTTATTCCAAATATTTCAGATAAACAGCTGCATTTCTATTCTAGGACAAAACTCGAAAATAAATATTTAAAATATTTACAACACGGGATAACGTTCCATAATAATTATTCATGATATTAAATCAGCTAAGAGTTTAAAAAGCTTAAGTCCAAAATAAATCAATCGGTAATATAATTATTTTTATTATATCATCAAGTATTTTTATCGTTTTTTCGTATGTTTTTAAATTATTTAAATAATAAGTTTTTTATCTTGTTTTTACATTTTTACACTCTCTTTGGTTACTTTGACCATGAAAACAGAAACATAGCACTAAAAACTTAAAATTAAAATAACTATTTCTTTTCAGTGCCTTGAATTATTATTTCAACTACGAATGCTTTCAAATTGACATTAAAAGTATTTAAAATAATCAATTTGAAATAGTTTTAACAGATCTACTGGTAAGAAAAAAATTTTTATATGCTAAAGGGTATCTTTAAGGCGCACACCCTTAACTTGATTCATTTAATTAAAAAAATGATTGCATATTCTTATTTTTTTTTAATAATTTCAAGCCATGTTCAGTGACTTCGTCAAAGTAATAATGGCTGCAACGTTGCGAGTTCATGCTTTGCATAGAATACCGTGATTTCATTAAGACTTCAAAAACAAATCTAAGGTTTGAAACGTTTGACTTCATAGTGAATAGACCTCGTGCGCTGGCGGCACAGATTTTCATCCTTTCGTTTTGGTTACCATGCGAAAACATTCTCCCTCTCAAATCTGGGCAGTAATTTTCGACAAATCTAATTTAATTATTTAAAGAAGAAATTACATGAATTTTAATTTATATTTTAATTACATTTCAAGATTTTCTGAAGTATCTAATGTTATTGACCCAAATTAAGAAATACTCAAATTGCTTTGGCCTTGATCCGAAATTAAAGGAATATAAACATGAACTGGAAGGGCCGCGTAAATAAATTCTGTTTAATTTGGATGGATGAAGCATGATTTAAAAAATTAAAACTTGCACCTAGATTAGTTTAGAATTGCAAAAGTCTTTTTCCAAAATATTTGCACAAAAAAAAGTAAAAAATCATTTTCCTCACGCGATCATTCTGTAGGGCGGGCGACTGTTGGTTCTCACGCTCGATGTTATACTTATCTCCCGCTCAGTCTTTGTATATTACCTACACGGAAAAAAATATGGAACTTTAATATCCCATTAGGAATGCAGAAATCATTTGATCTCAATTGATGTTTAATATTAAAAGCAAATTAGTAACAATAAATTCCCATTTTAGTTGTACATATGACCCAAACAGATTGCAACTATCTTGTACTGTGTTTAGAAACAAATATGTCATGTACGAAATTATTTGTTTCCAAAATAGTTAGATGACTCCGCGCCTCTCAACTTGGGAACGAATCAGTCCCATGCTCGGCAAAACGGGGTCGCCTCGCTGAGCGAGAGAATATACTATAGTATAGTATACTATAGTGGCCGCCGCAGCCGACGCACGCCATACGCACTTAAAGCATACGAATTGCGGACTGCCAAGCGCCTGCAGTAGAAGTGTGCCGCTTTTACATAGCGATGGTAGCTGTTTCTGCCGAGCATGGGACCGAATCAGTCCCATAGCGCGAAAAGAGTGGTTTTTTGTTCGTCCTATGTGACACACTTTTCTCTTCTTACAACTTTTTGGTAATAGTAAGTTTCGAAACTAGACAACTATTTGGTTCCATGTTTTTTCCGTGCACACTTGTACACAGAGTTTTTTAAACTATAGATCAAAGTGTCAACAACAGTAATTCACTCAAGCCGGGTCTTACGTAAGTTTGAATGACCTTCAGCAGACCTGTAAAGTTACACCTTACCTGGATACATATTAAAACGTAATTTAAAAATACAATGTTAACCTTGAAATGACCTGAAGGTCAAGTTTAAGGTGAAATTGAATATCACTGTTGTATTTCTCGTTGAAATTTAATCCAAGGATGACTGAGTATTTTTTTAAATATAAAAGATTTTCCTCTTAAGTTTCAAAAGTTTAGGCGACTTTATTATAAGGATTATTTTTTTACCTTACTGCGAAAACTAAAAAATAACAATAAAAATCAAAATAAAATTTACTATATAATGTTATATATCTTATTTTATTACTTTGATTAAGAAAGTTTTTAAGATTAAATAAGTTGTATTTAGCATTGATAAATTTTTAATAGTTAAACTACTGACGTAAATTTAACCTGAAGGAAAAACCACCCTGCAGTGGGTTATGAATTAACAATAGATAATCATGAATGAAAATCACGAATGTATGTGAAATAGATAATTATAATTTATAATCTTCAACACCTATAGAGTCTTAGCTAGAAATAAAATTAAATAAAACATCTTATATACAGAATTATTTTTATTTATTGACTATTCACATTTTAAATCTATAATGATATTTATCAAACAATGTTACCGAGAGGAAGTAAAAAGGAGCTTTTTAAAATTATTTTGAATTCTATAAAGGTAGGCTAAAGCTGTAAAGAAATATAAAAGCCTTGAGAATCATGATCCATTCACCTTTTATCATTATTTATGATTACGCGTTAGTTGTAACGTTTGGAGACCACTGTGAATCGGAAGTAATTTTATATTTTATACTTTCATTTTTTTGTAATTAATTAATGGCGTGCAGGATTCTGGTTTGCAGTTTCAACTGTAAATACTTTAAAATAAGATTTGATTAAGCGATAGGGACCTACTGGAAATTCTTTTATTTCTTCAGAGGACAATGCGTGAACCAAGCCGGTTTGAATATTTATTGTTGCCCGTCTTTTACGGCGATTGCCAGAAGTAGATGCATATATACCAGTAAGAACGTCACAATCCTCCAATATCGCAAGAACGTCACCGTAGGATGTTAATAATACAATTTGTTCTTGTGTTGGCACGGGCCCAAAGACATTCTCTCTTACCAGTATTTGAATTTGTTTACGTGGAGGAAAAGTGTATCTTTGAAGTTTTAGGATCCGCTGCTTATTTCTATAGGGCATCAGCCTAATGTTTTCAAGTTGGTCAAGTTTATATACAAGTCCGTTAGAAGAAAAAATCTCTGTAGGTGGAATCGAGAACCGGGTTGCAGGCGGTTGGGATGGAGGCGACCTGGACCTGCAGCGAACAGGAAGATCGGTAGGAGAAGGAAATCTGACTGGAGAATTAGGCCTGGCTGAACTTAGAGACCTTTTAAGAGAGTTTCGTCTGTCAGAAGAACTAGTAAATAGTTCGTCACGAGGAACAGACGGAGAAGGCTCGCCATCAGGTAAACTTTCGGACTGCGAACTGAAGTCTGCAAGAATAAACAAGTTTGAGGCCATTGAAGCAAGATTGAAATAGATTGCATTGATACTAAGATTGCTTTGAAGGTATTTTGCTATAATCCTTTCCCAACGGAAAAAAATTGTTGCTAACTTTAACAGTATTCATCAAGAAATGCAGGGATTACCTAATATTTTTTAGATGACTCTTTACTGTGACTCTTTTCTATAATACTTGATTGCTTACGAAGATTGTTTAAATAAATAATAATTGTTATAAGTCTACAAATCACTGTAGAAAAGAGCCATCGGAAAGACATTATGAAGGTGAAAAATATTTGTAAAAGTATAGATATATCTTATAGCATTATATTCACCAATAAAATTCAGGATAACCGTCAAGGTAAAGACCAGAGTATAAAAGATCCGCATGCTTACAATTCAGGAGAGAAACTGATAAATATGTTAATTAAGAATGCGCGTGACAGGTGGATTGAAAGTTAATTATGACTCAAATGCTTTTAAGTTATTTTGTGAATATATTACCTTATCTTTGACTAAACTTTTGCTTCTTATACCTTATCTTTGACTAAACTTTTGCTTCTGACTTCTTTTATTCTCTACTCTTATCTCTTAAATGATAAGATTTAATCAGCAACCTATAGAATCTTATATTCTTAAAAAAAACTCTATACACCTTTTCTTCATTAAACTTTCGAAAATTAATTCTTTCATGCCTAAAATAATCAACGGATAGTCATTTGAAGAAAAAATATTTTGAAATTACTTATTTATTTCCAAAACTTAGATTCAGCAATATTGTGCAGAATTTTTTTTTCTCCAGAAAACGATTCTTCATTTAATAGAAGCCCATTATATTGTAACGTGATCGTTCTATCGACCGGGGGTATATTTTGTGTCTCTCGATAATTACAAGTTCAGTTCTAGTGCCTTTG
>JAAAKG020114309.1:0-15328 GCA_010014905.2 Druon quercuslanigerum
TCGGCTACTTTATTTTTCGGCAATTCTATTATTCGGGAATTTTATTTTTCGGGATTTTTCAGTGGTCCCAAATTGTCAACCTAAATAACCAAATGTTCAACAAAACAGTTGAATTTTCAAGGAAATGAAAACAAAAAACTTCAACTTTAGTTTATCGAAAATTCCCAGACTTTCTGGGATTCCCGAAATCTCTAGGAACCTGGAATTAACATTGAGAAAAAAAGTTCCTTGTTTATATCTAGAATAAATAAACTTACCTCCAATTTTTTAACATCGTCGATCATGGATAGAAGGGAAACGTTCTTTTGTTGAAGAATCGTATTCCTGTTTTGTTCCTCCCTGACTTTCAACTGCAAACTTTCCTTTTCTTGACGGAGTACAGTCAATTCTGCTTCGCAAGCATCCAGGGCTTTGTGAATAACGGCCATTTCAGCCCTCACTTCTCCACCTTTTAACCTTTCCCTATTCAATTCCTGTTGAAGATTCTTCAAGGTTTCTTCACTCTGTCGAGTCTTTTCCAGCAGTTTATTGCAGTCGCCTCTCATTTGCTCGTATCTGTTCTCTGCCTGTTGAACCAATAGCTTATAGTTCTCCAATTCATCTGCGTGGCTTTTCAGCAAGTCCACCTTTTCTTTGACCAAGGAATCGCTTTTCTCCTTGTAACCAGAGGCCAGGTCTAAAGACTGAGAGAGCTCGCCTTCGTACCTTTTTATCTGAGCCTGGAATTCACCGATTTCAGATTGATGCTTCTCGGTCATATTTTTCACAGCAACTTGTAAACTACTGTGATCTAATTCGAGAGTCTGCCATCGTTCTTTTAGTTTCGACCAGGAACATTGAAATTGCGATATTACTGCGTTTTTCTCATTGTCCACTCGAATTGCGACTGCAACTTTTTCCTGTTGTTCGAGTAATCGCTTTTGCAGCTCTTGAATCAAGAATTCGCAATGCTAGAAGGGAGAATTTTTATTGAAAAGCGGCCAAATATTTAACACTTGAAATTGAATAGTTAAATTTTCAGTTAAAAAATCATTTTAAATCCACAAAATAATAATATTTAAGCCACGAAATGAATTTTTAACCAAAGAGATAATTAGAGTTAAATTTTAGGATTATAATTAAATATCAGCAAAATACTTTGAAGTAAGAGGGTAGTCATTTTCGTAGAGGAAGAAGAAAATTCCGTGTCATTTCCTGGTTCACAATAATTTTTCACGACGTTTGAAATTAAAATATTCCAACTCTTAAAACTCAAAATGTTGTCGTCTAAACTCTAAAGTTATAAAAACTGAACTGTAAATTAAAACATTCAAAGGATGATCTCCTTTGAATCTTAAACATTTAAAATTAAAGCTTCAAAAAATGTGTAAGCATTACTTTTCAACTAAAATAATTGAATTTTCACACTCAAAAAGACGATGTCTTAATGAAATAAATAAATGATTAACTAAAAAATATTTTTCAAGTAAAAAGAGAAACATTATCAATATAGACTAATTTTCGAATACAAAATATGAATTCTCAACAAGAATTGAATTTCCAACCAAGAAAGATTTTTCCATCAATAAAAGAGTAAATCTCTTTGATTAAAATTATATTTATTTATTTGACTTAATATATGAATTTTCAATCGATTAGTTGAATGCTCAACCCAAAAGTGACTTTATATCGAGACACATTTTTAACAAAATAGTTAAATTTTTAATCAGAGAAATTAGTTTTCAACGCAAATGATGAATATTCAACCAAAAACATGAATTTTTAACGAAATATTTGAATTCTCAACCTAAAATACAATTTTTTAACGAAAAAAGAATTATTTTAAAATAAATATAGAGTAACTAAGTTTTTCAATTGAAAGAAAAAATGTATAATACACTTTCTTCAAAATGTAGATGTTTCAACTTACAACATATAAATTTTCAATTCAAATAAATAATAATTTTCAACCAAAGAAAATCATTTTCTATCAAAAAAAATACATTTTTCACAAAATACATGAATTTGCAACCAAATATTTGAATTTTTAAAGGAAGATTCAACGTCGAAATTAAATTTAAACATTTTAATTAAATATCTGAAACAAATTTAAAAGTAAAAAGGGTGGCCCATTTATTCGCTTAAAAACAAATTTAAAAAAAACGAATTTTCAACTAAAAAAAAAATAATGTCCAACCAATGAAATTAATTTTGTACCAAAAAAGGTACATTTTTCACAAAATACATGAATTTGCAACCTAATATTTGGATTTTTAAAGGAAAATTAAAAGTAAATGTTAAATTTAAAATTATAATTAAATATCTAAAAAACATTTAAAAGTAACAGGGTGGTATTTTATTCGTTTAAAAATAAATTTTGAAACAAAAAAATAACAGCAATGGTTTTTTAAAATATTTTAATTTAAAACCAGATAAATTAATTTTTAATCTAGAAGATGAAGTCTACACCAAAAACAGATAAATTTTCAACTTAAAATAGGATAGTTGAATTTTCAGTTGAGAATATTAATTTTCCATTAAAAACATAATTTTGAACAAAATAGTTATGAGTAAAAACATTCAAAAGTTCTCCAGTCATTTCCCGATGAAAAATAAACTGCAATTTAAAATACTCAAAGTGGAAATATTTAAAATTTCAAACTTTGAAAATTAAAGCTTAGAAATTTTTTTATATATTATTTTAAACCAAACCAAATTAAAGTTTCAACCCACAAAAGACGAGTTTTTAACAAATAAAATGAATTATTAAGTAAAAGTTGAATTATTCACTAAAAATATTAATATTCTCCTACAAAAGAGGAATTTTCAATGAAGTCTTTGAATTCTCAACTGAAGAAGATTAATTGTAGGTTAATGAAGTTCATTTTTAACCACAATGATAATTTTTAAGATTTTAAGATTTTTAAAATTGCAAATTACCTTTTAAAAATAAAGACATAAAGTGGAAAATTAAGAAAAACAGATTTTATAAATACGGATTTTGAAACTGAATGATTTCATAATTGACAAAGTTAATTATTTAATTTCCCAATAAAAAAAGTAGAAATCGAACTTATTTTAAATTGAATTATACCATGTGATATTAAATTTATGATATTTCAAGTGATTGTATAGTTTTTTGTTTCTAAGCATTTGTAAAATTCCCAGTGAAAAAATGAATTCACTGTCTGCTTTTACCTCTCTGCGAAATTTCTCCTCTTCTAACTTCATCCTAAGCATTTCTTCTGAAGATTTATTTGTATTCGTGTCCCAAAAATCAGAGAGTGTGAAGAGCCTCTGGGACTTTCTAGATCAGTAAAAAACACATAGAAAAAAATGATTTTCCAAGATAAAAATGAATGTTCAAACAAGATGATTAACTTTCAAACAGGAATATTTATTTTCTAGAAAGAAGGACAAATGAAAAAAATGTTAATTTTTAAAAGAAATGTTGAATTTTCAAATAAAAAATAGTAATTTTCAAACAAAAATTTGAATTTTTAACCAAACTAATAAATTTCCAACTAAAGTGATGAATTCCTCACAGGGAATAGACGAATTTTAAAGAAAAAAGGAATCTTTTGAGAAGAGTTTTATTTTAAAGTAAGTAGTTTTATTTTCAATCAAAAAGATGAATGATAAACTAAAATTATATATATTTACCTGCAATAATTGAATTTTCAACCAAAAAGATTAATTTTCTACCCCAAAGACGATTTTTTAAAACAAAATACTTGAATTTTGAACTAAATATTTGCATTATCAAATACAAAGACAAATTTTCATCCAAATATTTGAATTAAAAACTAAAAAAAAAAAACAAGTTTCAACAAAAAATGTAATAGCTAAATTTTAAACAAAAATATTAATTTTTTATTCAAGTGATCAATCTTTAACTGAAATGATAGATTTTTTAACCAAAAAGATGAAAATTTTATTTAAAAAAAATAATTTTCACTAAAGAACATGAATTTGATAGAAAAAACATGAATTTTAAATTATAAAGATAAATTATCAATCAACAATGGAATAGTTAAATTTTCAGTTAAAGATTAATGTTTAACCAAAGAGATGAATTTTCAACTAAAAGGATGTACTTAATTTTCAACACAGAAAATTAATTTCTACGAAGAAAGTAAAAAATTTCAACTAAATTTTGAATAGTTATATTTTCAGAGAAAAAATTAACTTTCAGACAAAGAAAAATACGATTTTTTAACAAAATAGCTCATTTTTTAACCAAGAAGATGACTTTTCAATTAAAATGATGAATCTTTAACAACCAATTAATTTTTAATAAAAGAGTAATTTTCAACCAAGTAAATAAATCTGAATTAAAAAAAGATGAAATCGGATTAAAAAATGAATTAAGTGATATTTCAACTAAAGAATAATTTTAATTTTTAATAAAAAATTATATAATTCAATCAAAAAAGAACCAATTTTCAACAAAATACATGAATTTTCAACTAAAATCGGTCAATTATCAACCACAAACAGAATAGTTAAATTCTGCAGTAAAAAAATTGATTTCCAACATAAAAAAATGTTTTCGACAAAATAGTTCCATCAATTAATACAAAGCTACTTTTACAAATGAAGAATCATAGTTATTGAATTTAATATTGCAATTTAAAAAAAAGCACACTCAAAAATTCCTGGGCTTTAAAAAAAATCCATGATTTTTCCAGGTTTTTCCAGGTATATAAAATTTCCCTTACAATTCCAGGATTTCCAGGAAAGGTAGACACCCTGTACTGCAATAAAATCTTCTGTTTTTTAAGAAAATTTGTTGCAATTAAAATTAAGTAACTCCATGCATTGTTCGCGGGATATCAGAAAAGCAAAATTAATGTAAAAATCCAGTAAAAAATATTTTAGAATAATTAAAATACAAAAATCGACTTTTTTCAGTAAAGACTCGATAGATTATTTTAATTTTTGTCTGAAAGTTATTAGCGAGATGATAGAGAATTATAATTAAGATTATAATTCAGCGAGCAAACATATAAAGAATTTTTTTTCTATTTTTACATTCGAAATTAATTTTGTTTCAATCAACTTTTTCCTAAAGGGCACCCAACTATTATTTTAATTTTCATCTGGAAATAGAGACGGCAGACAAACATAATCGACAAAAAAAATCCCAACAGCTTCGTTCAACCACACCGTATTTTAAGCTAAGAAATTATAATTATCTTCACAAACCTTTGACTAGTTTCAGTATTTGTTGAAACATGATTTGTACTTTTCGCCCTTGAGATTAAACGATCATCCTTCTGACTTTGTACACTATTAATTAACGCCTTTCCAAATAAATTACAACCCTCTGCTGGTGCTTCAGGTATTTTAAAAGGATTCAAGTTAATATTCTGTCCTTCATTATTAACATTTTGCAAATTGCCTGAGCTCAGAAAGTTTTTACATTTCTCTGTCGCTAGTTCTGTAACAGACTGTTTAAATTGAACCGGTGCATGAGATTTTTCTGACTCATTAACTCGTCCAGGTGCTAAATCTACATTAAGTATTGGCAAGGATTGCGCAAGCATATGCACGTTTTCTGTATCCTTCTTATCAGTATCTGCTTTCGGAATTTGTTGCCCGACTTCATTTCTCTGCGAGTTGCCTGCCTCTTTATTTTCCGTTCCGTTCGACTTTTCTCTACTTTCTTTCGTGTCAACGTTTGCTTTCCAATCAGGAATATCATTGTAAGTGCTTTGATCCCAGCCCTTCATTCCTGACAACAATCGCTCAGTCTCAATAAATTGTAAGGTTTCATCAAACGGTAAAGAGAAATCGGAAAATTTGTCACCAGCATGTTTGCTGGGACTGTATTGCAAAAGAGAGTCATAAAACGAGAGGTCTTTATCCTCTTTGTCAAAATCCAGTTTTCTATGAGGCGTCGAGTGTCTGTCATGGATTCCTTGTCGAAAATGATTGTGGTCATGGTTGGAATTGAGTTTGAGACCATTTTGTGAATCTGTACTGCTGATCCTCCTAGCCAGTTCTAATTCTGTAGCTTCCATCTCTTGCAAGAGCTCATCAACTTGGGAGAGATTCATGTCCTCAATTTGCCTCGACTTGGCATGCGCTTGTGCTGATTGACGAGATGAATTCACGCGATTGGGAGAAGATTTACAATTTTCAAAAGGTTTAGTTGATTTTTCGTGCAGTTTAGTATAGGAGTCATTCCCAGCTGCATTAAAATCGTGCGACAACAATGAGCAAGCACCCTTTTTAGGGGATCGAATGGCATGCACGAATCCCTTATTTTGCGAAGCAGATAGTTTCACTGAAGGTTCTGGGAACGATGTTAAATCACCATGCTTTTTTCGGGGATGAATGTTAGAGTTTAATGAATTTTGAGTGTTATTTGTTGATGGCAAGTAGGCTCTTGGCGTTGATGGTACGGAATAACACGGACGAGGTTTCTCTGGACTAGACTATAAAAAAACCAATGAAAATACAAAATACAAACGAATTGGTCAACTCCCTACCTTAGAGTTAGAATGGGACATCTTCATATTCATGTCCTACAATAAATGATGGATTTTCAATAAAAAAGGAAGATTTTTCAACAAAAGAGTTGACTTTTTGATCCAAAAAGATGGCTATTTAACAAAATAGTTGATTTTTTCAACACAGGAATTACATTTTTCACCAACTTGTTGAATTTTCTACCTAACAGGATAAACTTTCAACCAAATGGTCGAATTTTCAATCAAAAAAGATTAAACTTCGAAAAAAAAAGATAATTTTTCAGTAAAAACGGTCGAATTTTCTACCACATAGATGAAATTGTAACAAGACAGTGGAGTTCTCGATCAAAAAGATGTTTTTTTAACAAAAAAGCTGAATTTTCAACAAAAAAAAATACATTTTTAAACAAGTTTTTGATATTTAAACTTAAAAAGATAAATTTTGAAACAAATGATCAAGATTTCAAACAAGAAAGATGAATTTTTAACGTAAAATTAAATGTTCAATACAATAGATGATATTTAACTAGATACTAGAATTTTCCTACCAACAAAAATGAATTTCCATTCAAATAGTCGAATGAAAAGAAAAAAGATTAAACGTCAACCCAAAACCGTTTTTTTTTTTTTGGTAGAAAACAATTGACTTGTAAACCAAAAATATTAATTTTCAATGAAAAAGTTAATTTTAAACAAAAAAAATTAATTTTTAATCAAATAGTTAAACTTCGAACAAATGAAATAAAATATTCAACAACTTCTTGAATTTTCAATGTGCAAAGATAAACTTTCAATCAAATGGTCAAATTTTCAAAAAAAAAAAAAAAAAAAAAACTTTAACCAAAGACCTATACCTATACTTAAATAGCACAAGCTAAAAAGTCGACTTTTGTAGAAAACAGTTGAGTTTTAAACTCGAAAAGATTATTTTCAACAAAAAAATGAATTTTTAATGAAGAAAAATGAATTTTTAATTAAATAGTGAAATTTCTAACAAAGAAGATAATTTCTAACAAAACAGTTGAATTTACAAATAAAAAATTGAACTTCGAAGCAAAAGAGATGTATTTTAAACGAAACAGTTTAATGTTTAACCAAATAGTTAAGTTTTAACCAAAATGGATCAATTTTTAACCAAGTGGTCCAATTTTCAATCAAGAAAAGATTTATCATCAACCAAAAACAGATGCATTTTAAACCATTTAGATCAATTTTAATGTAAAAATACGAGTTTTTGTTAGCATGCACTTAAATTTTTATCTAAATAGTTTCAAACTAAAAAGATGAATTTTCAACCAAAAAAAAATAATTGATATTTCAACCCAAATAATGAAATATTTATCAAGAGATGAATTTTTAAACCTAAAAGACAAATTTTCAACATATCAAGAATTTTCAGTCAAGAAAAAAAAACAGTGCATCAAAATTCTTAAACTTTCAAGCCAAAAGAAATTTTTTTCCCTAAAATATATAAATTTCCAGCCAAAGGATGAATCTTCAAAAATAACTTTTTAACAAGTCAGTTTAACTTGTACTTAAATAGTTCAATTTTCAATTAACAAATATTAATTTTAAACAAAATAGTTAAGCTTTCAACCAAAGAGATTAATTTCAACAATAATTTTTTAACAAATGGTTCAACAATTAACCAAAGTATATGAATTTTAAACGAATAATGTAGATATTTTAATTCAGAAACATTTTCATCCTAAATAAAAAAACTGTTAAATTCAACGAGAAAAAACGAATTTTCTATAAAAAGTCCATTTTCAACAAAACAATAATTTTTTTTAAATCCCCAACTTTGCCTGACCAATAAAATTTTACGATTTCCAAGTTTTCCGCGATCGGCTTCCCTGAATATGGATATTTGACATTTTTAGTTGATGTTGGTCAAAGTTTTATGGCGAAAAATACGAACTCTATTTGAACGATTTGTAGTTTTTACGAAGATGCCCCATAACTCTAGAAATCTGCAGAGATAAATCAAGGAAATTATTTTTTTAATGTAAAATTATGTAATACATTTTTGAAGTAAAAAAAGGTAACGAAAAACTTAAGGATTCCAGCATAAATAATGCACTACGGAATTCTTGGAAATAAAAACAGTTAAGAATCTAAAAAGTTTAATTTTCTACCAAAAAATATAAATTTTTTAACAAAATAGTTCAACTTTAACCAAAGAAATGGATTTTCCACTCAAATGATGAATATTTAACAAAAAAGACGAATTTTTAAACCAAAATGAAATACTTATGTTTACAGTTTAAAAAATACATACTATATAAAAGGAAGTTTCAACAAATTAGTTAAATTTTTAACTAGAGAAATGAATCTTTAACTAAACAGATGGATGCATAAGATTACTCTACCAAAATAGATACATTTTCAAGAAAATGCATGAATTTTCAAGTACATAAAGAAGATTCATTTTTAAAACAAACGCGTCATAGTTAAATTTTCTGTTCTAAAATTAATTATTAACACAAAAAAAAAATTACACAAAATAGTTAAATTTTTGAAGAAAAAAATTAGTGTTAAAGTATACTGATGAATCTTCAATTGACTTTAAAAAAAAAAGATTCAACCAAAAATGGAACGGTTATATTTTCAGTAGCAAAAATTGATTTTTGTCAACAAAAAATGAATTTTCAAGAAACTGGTTAAGTTTTTAAACAAAGAAATTAATTTTAAAACATGCCAGAGTATACTAATAAATCTTCAATCGACTTATCAATCAAGAAGATGAATTTTCTATCACAAAAGATTAATTTTTCAACAAAATACATGATTTTTAATCGAAAAATATGAATGATCAGCAAAAAATGGGTGTTATATTGTCAGTTGAAAAATTTCATTTTTGGAAAAAAGAATTTTTAAAAAAATAGTTACATTTTAAAACAAATTAATGAATTTTAAATAATACTGATGAGTTATAATCCTTCTTACCAAAAAGAAGACTTTTTAAACATAAAGATGTATTTTCTACCATAAAAGTAGAAATTACAAAAAATACATGAATTTTAATACGAATTTTAAAAAAATTGAATAGTTATGTTTTCAGTTTAATAACATAATTTCTGACCAGAAAAAGAAAGAATTTCCAGCGAAATAGTTAAACTTCTAACCAGAGAATTGAATTTTCAACTAAACAGGTGGATTAAGAAAGTACTACTCTACCACAAAATATGAATTTTCAATCAAATAGTTGAATTTTAAACTAAATGAAGATGAATTTTTAAACAAACTCGGATTAGTTAAATTTCCTGTTTGAAAATTATATTTTAAACAAAAATGAACCAAAAGTTAAATTTGTTAACAAAAAAAGTAAATTTAATGCATATAATGAACAAAAAGATGAATTCTCAACCATAATGATTAAATTTCTATCATAAAAGATGAATTTTCAACGAAAAAAGATGGATTTTTGGTAAAAAAAACGAATTTTCTACAAACTGGTTAAGTTATTAAACAAAGAAATGATTTTTAAAGTATATAAGAATGTACTATAATGAATCTTCAATCGATCTGTCGACCAAAAAGATGAATTTTCGATCACAAAAGATGAATTTGCACCAAAATCCACGAACATTCAATAAAAAAATACGAATTTCTAAACAAAAGTGGAATAATTATATTTTCAGTTGACAAAATTAATTTTTGACAAAAAAAAAAAACATGAATTTTCAACACAATAGTTAAATTTAAACAAAGAAATTAATTTTAAAGAATACTGATGAATTTTCAATTGACTTTTCGACCAAAAAGATGACTTCTATGATGAAAGAAGAAATTATAAAAAAATACATGAATTTTTCATGAAAGAATACGATTATCCAACCAAAAATGGAACAGTTCTATTTGTAGTTGAAAAAAATTATTTTTTACAGAAATAAAAACACGAATTTTCAACGAAATAGTTAAATTTTTAAGCAAAAAAGTTAATTTGAAAAAATACTGATAAATTGTCAATTGTCAATTGGAAGTTTAAGTTTGATGGTTGGATTCTTGTTTTTCTTTTTAATTTCCAAAATTGTTGTAGTTAAGCGTTTAAATAGAAAGATAGAAAGAAACTCTGTTTCAAATTTAAAGTTAAACGTTTAATGTTAAAAAGAAAAAGGAACAAAATCCACGAAATTTCAATAAAAAAAATACGAATTTCCAAACAAAAATGGAATAATTATATTTTCAGTTGACAAAATTAATTGTTTACAAAAAAATATGAAATTTCAACAAAATAATTGAATTTAAACAGAGAAATTAATTTAAAAGAATACTGATGAATTTTCAATTCACTTTTCGACCAAAAAGATGACTTTTCTATGATGAAAGAAGAAATTAAAAAATAATACATCAATTTTCCATGGAAGAATACGACTATCCAACCAAAAATGGAACAGTTCTATTTGTAGTTGAAAATTTAAATTTTTTACAAAAATAAAAAGGAAAGAAAAAGGAATTTCAATTTTCATTTATTCCATATCTGTTTATTCTGAATTAAAATTGGTTAAATTATAAATAATCCATTTCTCCCAAACATTTTTTTAAATTACTAGTGATACCTTGAATATTTTTATTTATTTAAATTCCCATGTTTTATCACTGGATTATCTAAAAGGATACATTTTTTTTAAATGGTAAAATAAGGAGTTGACTGTGCGTTTGCTCTAAAATCCTCTATTTTTATAGTTCTTTATTCATAAAAATTGAACAATTAGTTACAATAATAGCATTTTACATTTTCAGAAGTCACTTGTTCAATACTTTGTTCTTCAAAAAGTTGTATACAAAGTGCAAAACAAGTGGAAAAATGGAGCAAAAAAAGTGTAATTTTCATTGTATTTTTTCAGTATATTTTTGCAAGATTGAGGTGTAACTTACGGAAAACTTGGTTTTCGGCAAAGTCTGTCTGAGTCTTCTGGGGCTGGAAAATGAGGTTCTTCTTGGAAGATCCAGTGAATTGTTGAGTGAAGTATCCAAACTGTTGTCTTTCGACTCGATGGCCGAAACCCTGTTTTCCAGAGACTGCAAATGCCCAACTAATTCGGAAACTACTCCAGGTTTTGTTCTTTCAGGACAATCGTCTTCAGACTCGGAAGAAGGCACGATAAATAAATCAGGAGGAATTAAGAGCAAAACATCCGTATCGTCAGATTCACTCATTATCCACCACTTTCTCGTCCCAACATCATACAAATTGTGCCACTTTTAAATAAAATTTAAAGATAAATTAAAAACTGGCTGATAAAATAGCACTGGTTTTAATTGAACTACACGAATTTTAATGGATAAGTAAGTCTTCAGGTGACATTTTGTTAGAAATGTTACATTTTTGGATTTCTAGGTTAGGGCGGGACATTGTAAGCTTATTTTCTATTTTTGGTATTTACACTGAGAATAGAAATGATGAATTAATTACGGGTGGTGTTCTTTGGTTACAAAAATTAGCACTTGGCTACGCACTAACGATTTAACAACGATATAACAAGTGTAAACAAACGACTCGACGCGTGCCTCACTCCAAAACACAACACCAACCGCTTTTTGTTGGCGTCAGGCCGTCAAGGCAGCTGTCAATATTTCCATTTTTAGAACTCCTGCTGACATCTGTTGGCTTTAAGTGTAATTCCTACCTAATAACACTTGTCTGACACTGAGGATAAGAATGTTACAAATTTGTTTATAATTCAAAGAGTAATTAATCATTATTAATATTATTAACATTATCTGTAACCCGCTTTACACATGTGTATAGGAAGTAGCTTCTGCACAGGGGCTCAATTAAAAATAACGTACAAAAGTTTACACAACATAGGGTGGCCAGTAAATCTCTATGCTAGTAGGGTCAAAGATATTATCTTTGGTAGTGTGGCCTAAATTTATTTCTCGAATTTGTACGCAAATCGCATGATTTTTCCAAACGAACTTTGGCGGGAAATTCAAAAACAAAACAAAATTTCAAAGGTTTTTGTTGAATTTTTTGTGTGACCAAATTCAAATACTGTCTCAGTTTTTTTATTCGCATAACATTCATTCAAAGGGTTATTTTTTCCACATTTTTTAATTTAGGAGATATTAATTTAAAAGATTAAAAACAGTAATTTTTACATTAGGATGGTCCAATTTTTTTCAATGTAAAATTTTAACCTGTTATCTTTTGCTCAATTTTCAAAAAAAGAAGTGCAGAATAAAATTGTTTTGTTAATTAATTAAATATAGTTACCTCTTAAGGAGTATTTAAGGAATAATTTGTACCCAATAACATTTAATTTTGAACCCTCTAACCCTACTTTATTGTGCCCGAAAAATTCCCCAAAAATGCGAAATAGCAGTTTTCTATCAAATTTATGCTGCAGACGGCATTTTTTGTAATTTTTTCAAAATAAATTATTTTTAATCGATAAGTGACGAACTTGAAAAATTAAAAAAAAATTTGATTCTGTCAACAATTTTTCTCCTCCTGTGAATCGTGAAAAATTCTTGTCATTTTGGGTTAATTATACAAAGTTGATGAGTTTTTACTTTTCTAAACAATTTTTTCTGCTTAAAATCGTAAAAAGATAATCTTTTCTAAAAATAATGACACAACTAAAGTTAACTAAATGACACAGTTAACGGATGTTGAGAGCAATATTTTTTTCTAAAGGACATTTAACAATTTATTAAACAATTTTTTTCTCTGTAAATCGTGAAACGTTAATCTTTTTTGCAATTATTGAAAAAATATTATTTAAACGATAATAATTTCCTTTAAAAGAAAAAAATATCTTTCAAAATATATTGCTCTTAACATTCTTTAATTGTATAAAAAATTTAAATAATTAACAAATATATTAAACAAGAACTGAAACAGTTGATATTCATCAATTTTGTATAATTCGTCACTTATTGATAAAAAATAATTCAGTTTGAACAAATTCCCAAATTACCGTCTTTAGCATGAATTTGATAGAAAACTGTTATTTCGTATTTTTGGGGGCATTTTCCGGGCACAATAAAACGTGATTGGGGCGTAAAAAAATGTATAAGAAGTACATCTTTTTTCTATTTTTTTTTTTTAATCGAGTTTTTTCTATTTAAAACCTGATGTTAATTTCCAAATCCTGGGGGTACAGGTTGACTTTGAAAAAAAATTATGCTAGTTTTATACTGAAAATTAAAAAATTTGGTTGGGGGGGGGGGGGTCTCACAAAAAATCGAAAGTTGAATTTGTTAAAAGTTGTTAAAGTGATTTGGGTGAGTCTATTCTGTAGTAAAAACTGAGATAGTACTTGAGTTTTATCAAAAAAAGAAATTCAAAACAAAATTTTGAACATTTTTTGAGTTTGAATTTCTCGCCCAAGTTTTTTCGAAACTTTGAGAATGCTTGAACAAAGTTCTGTGATTTTTTTCAGATATTTTTTACGAATAGAAACAGAGAAAAAATGAAACGGACGTTAGCCCCCCCCCCCTAATTTATCCAATATGGCGGGTGATGATTAAAAAAGTTGAAAAACTTTTTTTTTGATTCTGTGCTGTTCGTAGTTTTAAGAAAAAATTTACACTTTTTATCTAACTTTTAATTCGAGTGCGGTAATACTTAATTAATGGTTACAAAGATAATTCTTGAAACAATTTATTATTTTTGTTAATAATATTTTCTTAGAATAATGCGAGAATATTGCAGTTTTACAAAAAAATACACTTCTTGGTCAATTTCCAATTAGAGTGAGCTAAATAACTAATTAAAGATAATAAAATTAACTGATTAAACAATAATGGTTTAATCAATTTATTACTATTATTATTAATATTCGTTTTAAATAACTATTGTCTACTTTTTACATAGGGTGAGTTAATAATTAATTCAAATTTTCAAAAATAATAATTTAAACAAATTATAATTGTTTATTACTATCTTCTTCTTGATTAATTCTAGACAGTGGTGGTTTTTTTCTGAAATATTTAAATTTTCACCAACTTTTTGCTTAGAAAAGTAATAAATAATACAAGTCAACAAACATAATTGTTTAGACAATTTATTGTTGTTTATAACTATCTGTTCTAAGAGTGATGATAGAAAGATGTTTTTTCTGAAATTTTTAGTTTTCCTTTGATTTTTTAGTAACAAACAAATAATAAGTAAACCTCAACAAGAAGCATTTAAAATAATAATTTAAAGAAGAAAGCTATCTTACAAAAGAGATAAAAACAAAGAATGGAATAATTAGGATGAGGTAGAAGGACTAGGTCTGTAACTGACTATGGTACAAGCTTTTTTTGAATTAAAACAAAAAGTTTTGTGAAACCGTGAACAAAAATTTGTAACTGCACATATTTTTAAGGAAAGATAGTTATAAACATTAATACATTTTCTAAACAACTATTTTTATCAACTTTTCTTGGTTCAAAATTAATTTTTTTAACTGAAAATTTAACTTACTTTAAAATTTTATTTAATAAAATCAATAAATTCTAGATTTAAAGTCAGAAAACTTTTGATGACTTAAGGGCCCAAAAATCTCATAAAAAGTATGGGGTTGGTTTCAACGAAAGTGAACTCTAGAGCATAGTTCTTAATTGTAAAAATTATTAAAAAAATCTGAAAAAATTCATGAAGGAACTTTAAAGATATCTTACCTATTGCTGTTTAAAAATGTATAAACTACTATTACAAATTATTATTTTGTTAAATAAGTATTCTACCAAACTAACTTCTGTTCTAATCAAGATAACGACATTAATTTCTTAATAATAAAAAAAAAGAATTTTCAACAAAAGAGTTAAATTTTTAACCAAGAAAGAATTCTTATAAACGTGGTTATTCTTTGGAGTATAAATTACTTTGGTCATACGGTCATCATACAATAAAAACAAAAGATTCTGATGTT